>NQII01000218.1:992112-1006818 GCA_002778355.1 Clitarchus hookeri | reverse complement strand
ATAATGTAGAACATTAATGTTAAATAAACCTCTTTTATATAGTGTTCATTACTAAACTATTATCAATAACTTGTTACGCCCCTATATCCCCATTAAGGATAATTGTCAACAAAATATCAAAATCATAACAATGCACACGTACCTCGAGATTATAGTGTCCTATGTGCATATTTCGACATGTTGTTCAAAAACAACCTGTAAGTGCCTACACTGCTTGTTGAAAACCACCCTGCAGTCAGATTATTTCGCTAAAAATCACTAGCCTTGACAACTGACTTTTTAGATTTCCCTTTTCTAATGCAAAAAAGCAAATGGGAAAATGACCAACGTTTACTCACTAGTCTAAGCTACAAAACGATACTCTCATAAATGGGATATCCGGGATTTGAACCCGGGGCTTGTTGTTTAAAGTATTTTCCTCACGTGGAAAAAAATTATTTTAAAAAACTAAAATATGGCCTGTTACCTCTTTTACAAAAGCTTCCTTACATGGCAGGCCATTTGTTTAACAATAAATGCTATTTTTAAGTGCACTGTTTCGCATGTTAGTTCTTGTCCTTATGTGCGTCGAGAATATTTCCCGCGTTAAATCGTACCTACAGAGTTAACATATGATACCCTCGCNATTCTTGTCCTTATGTGCGTCGAGAATATTTCCCGCGTTAAATCGTACCTACAGAGTTAACATATGATACCCTCGCAAAACGTTTCTGTTTGTTAAAATAAGCGCATTTACCGTTCATGTCTAAAACTTTATTTTGTATGTTGGAAAACGGGTAACACAATGTCCGAGGTATCTGACTACGTATGAAATAAGTTCGATGCTTCTATTTGAAGCATGTTTTCGCGTAATATTTCTTCGGTAGGTCATTAATGAGTATCCTTGAAAGTAACTTTCGCTGACTAGTGCCAATCGTTTCAAAGTGCCCTATTAGACTGATAATTGATGCTGCTCCGTGCTGAAGGCTTTCGATGAATGTCTACGTGATTAATTTTCGTGGATTTCCTTCGCCATCTCTCGAAGTTAAGTACCTGGCACACAGGCGCGATGTTATCTTCACAGTCATAAGACTCAATTTCTGTAATTATAACAACGGTCGAAGAGTTCTTACCTACATTTCACTGTAATTGTCGGTACCTCATCAAAACATAATTTCTTGCTGAGATCCTTGTAGTACACAAATATTGAAATCACGTTAAATCATTCGTTTTTGAAAGTTTTCGCATGTGCCTGAAATATTTACATAAACACTTCGAGTTGAGTTGAGAAATTTGGGCTGCTCTTAACAACGAGGTCTTGAGAGTCGATGAGGGTGAAATGAGGTGAGAATGTAGCAGCGCCGGAATGCAAGGGCGCCTTTGTGGGAGGCGAGCGTCTAACCGCTAAGCCACCGCGGCCCCATAAACACTTCAACGTGTTCGTTAAATTGCAGCGAATTGTTTTACCTTCATTGTTATCTCTTTTTTTCACATTAAATTTACTTTCCGCTCTTCTTTTATCACGTTGGATGCAGAGTACTCACGTGTATAGTATGTCCACGGTAAGTTTAGCAGTTTTGAAAGTCCCGCCTAAATTATATTTGTATACACATCGAGTATTCTTCCACCACATATAAAATTAACTTTGCCATTGACCGAATCGCTTTATCCGTGCGTCTATCTACTAAAACAGTAAACTTGTCAGAAAAATAATTTTCTTAAAATTTTCTAATTTTTTTTTTTAAATGCCGCTAAAAACCATAAAGTGAAAGAAATAACTTCAGTTTTCACAAACCAAACACACTTAATTCAACGTTGCGACATGGAAATAATTTTCCTTCCTTCCTTACCAACTTTCTGGGCACACGCCAGTCAGTATTCCAGTTAAAATATATGCACGTAGGAGCGGTTACATTTTTTTAAGGTTGATTTTAAAAGCGCACAACCGCAAACAGCCTGTCAGTACATGCAACTTCTAGCCTATATGGTTCGAATGCAGAATGCCGAGATAGAAGGCTGGCATACTGATCCCACTAGCACCGAGGCTCTGCGAGGCCTGAATTGATTTTATGTACATACATTGTTGGACTTCTGTGAATTTCACAGACTCATCAGTAGAACATCTTAGACTTGCAAACACATTTGCTTTGAATTTACTTGCATGGCTGGCCCACGGTTTTTATGATACGCTTTGGACGACTGCGAGCCGATAAAAGACAGGAAGAAATATAATTATATGTTTATATATAAAACATATAATATAAATAATATTTATAAATGCATATAATACGGGTACACTATAGTGTACCCATATTATATGCAGTCCAGACAAAAGAATAAAACCAGCTTTCGCTAAGGCAGCACCAAACGGATAAACTAGTGTGGCCCGAGAGTCTGTGAAAAGCTGAGGAATATAGGCTGTTGTCAGTTTAATTCGTGAATTTCACTTACCCCTACACATAGTTAGCATAATAAGCATATTGATTTGAATGGCAATAGGAAGCAAATGTCTTATTGACGGTATGTATATGAGAGTAGTACTTTTACTACTTAGCTTACACTTTTTTTTTNAATAGGAAGCAAATGTCTTATTGACGGTATGTATATGAGAGTAGTACTTTTACTACTTAGCTTACACTTTTTTTTTATGTGTTGCAATAAAATATTTTTCTTGATCTGACGATTAACATTGAAAGAGACCTACGAGAACACATTTTTTTTTAAAACAGTTTCACGAACATCAGTCAATTATACAAGGTAGACGTCCCGAAGGCTATTAAGAGGAGTGCTCTCATAANAATAGGAAGCAAATGTCTTATTGACGGTATGTATATGAGAGTAGTACTTTTACTACTTAGCTTACACTTTTTTTTTGTGTGTTGCAATAAAATATTTTTCTTGATCTGACGATTAACATTGAAAGAGACCTACGAGAACACATTTTTTTTANAATATTTTTCTTGATCTGACGATTAACATTGAAAGAGACCTACGAGAACACATTTTTTTTAAAAACAGTTTCACGAACATCAGTCAATTATACAAGGTAGACGTCCCGAAGGCTATTAAGAGGAGTGCTCTCATAATGGAAAAGTCTGTGTTGGTGGTAGCACAGACTAGTCAAGAGTATAGAAGCGAAACGGTGATGGGTATCTCGAACTCTAACCATACACGACAGCAAAATGGCCTCACTGGCTAGCAATGATGGCGGAACGTCGTTATCCAGTCAACCCCTGGAGAATTACTTTCCCAGACGGCAGACCGACCAGCAGGTCAACTCCCGTAACAGCCAATTAGACACAAGGCTCGTTCCCAGAGCCTCACGAGAAATATAAGGGTACACCTACATCAAAAGAACCGCCATGCACTAATGGAAAAATGTAAAATATTTTAGCTTGCATGTTTTTTTTTTTCGTGACCATCATAGAGCCNGCTCGTTCCCAGAGCCTCACGAGAAATATAAGGGTACACCTACATCAAAAGAACCGCCATGCACTAATGGAAAAATGGAAAATATTTTAGCTTGCATGTTTTTTTTTTTTTCGTGACCATCATAGAGCTCCATGACTGCGCTATTATTTCGGCACATTTTGTATTCATAATCATTATATATATGCATATATACCCTATAATTTCTCATTTTATAATACGTTACCAAGGTATACGGCATACAAGTATATATGTTTGTATCGCGTATGTCATTGGACTTCCGCTCATCCGACACGCCCCGCAGAACTCAGAACCAATAACTTCATACAGTGTGGTCGGGTTGTACAGAAGAACAAGTTCTGCGTGTAGCGACAGCCAAGGAACGAGTAACCTCTGTTCAAGTGTGTGAAGGATTGTGGAGTTTAACTTGGTGCTGCTGTATTCCGGAAATTGTAGGGTATTTAAATATATAATGTTTCCACAGCCATTTTAACACATTCATATTCACTGTACACTACTGTAGACACAAAGCAAGGGACTGTGCACTGAGAGGCTCAAACACAAACTAAAGATGAGGTAGACCACTTATTCGTTTTCTGTGCATGTATCCAACATTGATCTAGCCCAAAGTAACACAACTGTCAAAGTCCCATGGTCAACAGTGATGAACGCGTTTGTTTATATTTCAATTTTCAAAAGACAAGCTGTTTTATATGAATGTAATACTGTTGCTAATATGAATTTAATCGAACTGCGTTGCAATTTGGTTAGAGAGAGAGAGAGTGTACAAACATCTCAAAGCACTTATTGTTTACTTACCAGTTTTCTAACCTCAAATGCAATCCTTGCCGTTCAATGTTTGGATGCAGAGACTGGTTGTGCGCAGCCAGCGAAATCGATCTACTTATCTTTAATCAATGGGCTCAAAGCCCAGTGATATCCCCTGTGAATAACATAATACATTAACTGTCATCTTCTGTCCTATATTATGAATGGTTTATTTTACTTTGGCGAAATCCAGTTGCGTACACAGGACTTTAAGTTTCCTAAGCTGAACCTTAGTTTCTGAAATGAGCATTTTTCACCTTTAAGAAAAACATAATTTCCTAATGCAAAATATATTTTAATTTCAAATGCACAGTCAAGGGAAACATACTGCAATAGTTTATTTCCGTTTTTGGTACATAATTATTAGTTAATTTTTAAAAAATGTTTTATATTTATTTATATTTTGACTTTTTTGGAAGGAGCTGCAGTCTCTTGAACTCCACACTTTGAGTAGAGTACTGGCCGAAAAAAAACTTGCATCTCATTTTTTGTGACAGAGAAACAGGCGCTGTGTCGATTTAAGGTAGTGGTTTCATTGCCAGCTTGTTTTTATTTATATATCTCTTTATAACCTAGGTTAAGTTTTAACATTAAAATTTAAACCCTATTATTCCATAAATAACTATTTTACAGACTGTCTGATACCAGAATAAATTTACTTAAGTCTGCATTTTCTCATGTCAGACCGAAAAGGAATAAATAATTAGTTCATCTTTAATACGGTTACAGATGCAACAAAAACAACTTGTGCCTAACATTGTGGACTAGAAAATATCTGCAAGGATATGCCCCATGTCCTGACAGCCCTCGTTTTCAAATATTTTATTCTGGAAAGTAAGCTATAATTAAACAAAAATAAATGCTATATCGAAGGGAAACTAATCACTGAAGCACATCACACGTAAAATTTTTCTAATCTGCAACACCTGAAAAAAATAAATTAATGTGCATCTGAAAGGGTTTTAAAACTCACTTTCTCTGCAGTTTTCTACGCCAGATTTCAAGCAAATTTTTTATTTACAAGCTGAAAGCGCCCTCTTTATTTTATTTGGAGTTCATGGACTAGATCCGAAAGATTTCCTGGACGAGAGGTCGGCAGGAGAGGGACACTTGAAGGGGTGATTTTTTCCCAGCGCCGAGAGGTATAATGGGGCACCTGCACCCCCGCGCCACTCTCGCTTCGACGTGGTCGAGGACAGGAAGCCCACAATGGCCGGATAATGGGGGCGGAAACTGGTCGCGGTGGCCGGAGATAGTCCTCATATACATTCCCGGTCCAGCGCTGTTGGCGACGGCAGTTCGCAGCGGGGAGTTTGGGACACTGCCCACGTATCCGCCAGGTGGGAAGGAGGGAGGGGGAGGGGGAGAAAGAGAGAGAGAGTCAGTTGAAGTTGTCCTCCAAGTCTGACGACAGAAGTAGTTAGTGGCTTTTAATTGTCAAAAATGTTTCTCTGGGTTTCCTTACGAACCTGCCAAAATATCGGAGTTATGCTTAAAAAATACACGAATTATTTTAACTCTTCCAGGCATTTGTACAAATTTGTCGTTCAGACATTAAATGTTAGTTCTGAATGGGTCTATTATTATTAGTGTAACGCTGTGTCGTACTATGTCGGGACCAATAAAAATACACGGGCCCGGGTGGTGTAGTCGTTAGACTACTCACCTCCTACCAAGATGAACCAAGTTCTATTCTCGGCGGGTTGGCCCCTGGATTTTTGCGTTTGGGAATCGTGCTGGACGATGCCGCTGGTTGGCGGGTTTTCTCGGGGATCTCCAAGTTCCTCCACCCCTGCATTCCGGTACTGCTCCTTACTCACCTCGCTTCCCCCTCAGTGGCTCTCAAGACCTCAATGTTTTGAGACGCCCAAGTCTTTTCACTCACTGACTCACTAGGGTACATAGTACCAAGTACCAATTACATCTCCAACCATGTGAGGGCCTTGTCTTATTGGGCATTGTTTTATGCTGTGTAAAGCGTAGGGCAAATAAATCCACCCCCTGCGCTGCGTCCAATATACAGGATGTATCTAAATTCAATAGACAAACTTCAGTTGCAGGTTAATCACGAAAAAAGAAGATGAAAATATAATACCTATGCTATATACTGTAGTTATGGAAGGAAAATTTTGCGTTACAAACTACTTCTAGGCTAGAACCCACTACCCTATGTATATTTGAGCCTCGATCTTATATTAATTGGCTGCTGCCCCATTGTGTAGTCGGACCAGGTGGCACGGGATTCGGTGCTTGTTTAATTACAGGTCTGTTATTGGCTCGGAGTCAACTTGAGCCTGTGTAATAAACTGTGATCCAATATCAAAAATTACAGAATTGTTCATGTGTATGGCATCTAGCTTGTCTTGAAATGAATTCGCGAAATGTTCTAATCCCTGTCTATAGTGAATCCTATGGGCGGTACACATACTTGAAGCTAGACCTGAATCACTAGTTTATCCTAGATACTGGATAAAATACTTAAGACTAAACACTGAGAGAGTGCATAACGTGTGAAAGTTAATTGTGACATGCGGATTAATAATCCATCTTATAAGTCCCAGATATGCTACCGCGTCATGGGGATTAGCCCTTTCAGTGAGAGTGTCTTCTATCTGGTACGTTGCATATGAAGTGGCTTGAATGGCCTGCGCTCTACACAGTTGAACATACCGTCCAATGAAAAAGGTTCCCTACGTGTGGGATACATAATTCCCTGCTGAGACTATGTTCCCTAGCCTCATAATAGACTGCTGAAAGTAAAATAAAGCACAGATAGATTTATATTGGTCCCAAAGTAAGGCAAAGCGTCTTTTTGAATATCAGTACAGTTCCGAACAAAGAATTTGTTTGTTGCAACGCCTAAAATTATATATGTATTTTTGACTGAAAGGGTTAAGTCAAAACAAGGGTAGTAAAAGTGTTTATTTCGATGAAATAATTTGATGACAGAGATATACAGGTGTTGTTTTGTTTTCAGATAGTTGTTCCGTTGTAATGTGTGTGGGCAATTGAATAGCCTGGTGTATGAGATTCCAATTGTGGCTGAGGAAGATATCGTCGCTCGGGTGATGGCAGCTCCTTACTCTCTACAGCACGTGCCTATGATCTTTAACTCTTTCAGTGCTGAATCAATTTCCGTGCTCAAGTGTTGCAATGCTTTAATTGTATGGCGTGTACTGTACTTGTGTCTCGTACCTAGTAAACAACGTGTTTGTGCTTCCATTGGTCCAGAGTTTGTTAGACTCACCCCGAACGACTTTCAACCAATAACGAACCTGCTAGGAAAATAAGAGCCGAATCCCGTGCTACCTGGTCTGGGGTTAAACTGGAGCAACAGTCAATGAACAACTAACTGATGCTTGAATTCGCGAAGAATTGTGGAGTCTAGCTTGCTACCGAATGAATCTGCGAAATTTCCGGGTCTCTAAATATCGGCCATCGATTCCTTGCTTTATCCAGTGCCGTCCATAAATATCCTTCACATGCAACATGTTCTCGAATAAGGACACGGAGAGTGAACGTGTTAAACGTGTAGGGCAGGCTTTGCAGAGCTTGTACAGAGCTTAACAGAGCTACACGTCGTTACAGATCTTGCACTGGAGCAGGAGGCCACATTTTTAACAGTTTTTGTAAAAGGATTATATTTAAATTGAAACGTAATGGTTTAGTTCTCATTTTCAACACGACAAATGTACCTCAATTATAATATCCGAACTACGGTTATTTGATAAAACGTAGATCTCTCTTTATATCTCTTTTTGACATCCCTAGAAGTGTAAGTATTGCATTTTGTAGCATTAAATATACAGTGCGTTTGGAAACTTAGCGCCCGAACTCCGGGCATAGTTTATTTGGACCAATAATATCAGAAAAGCTATTTATCTCCTTAGCATAGTATGCCGTGTGTACTCGTTCAGGTTTGACATGTTGCAAAATAGGTGAAATCATGGGCGAAGATATACAGGTCGAGAAGGTAACACGAATGTGGGCATTGCCTTTCCCTGGGCAATACTATTAATTATTGTCTACACACCAACTATTTTATAATTGGTTGCATCTTGTGTAATGGATCTACTGAAATCCATTCCATAGGTTCCAAAATATCAGGTACTGTAAGGAATTTATAAGAATTTCTCGCGCAAAAAAAGTTCTATATTTTGTGACTCGTGAAAACAAAAATTAATATGTACGTTAAGGTTTTGAATCGGTAAACATATTTTGATACCAAATAATTGTGTTGAAAGATGCGGCGTACAACACCTGTAAAACGGCTGTAGGAGCGCGACTCTGCATATATAATTACTTGGTGTCGCGCGCCTATGTATTATGCAACTTGTCATACATGCATGATCGCACAGACTTGTACTCCAGGCGTTGTAAGCCGCAACTTTGAATACAATTAAAACATGTAGAAATACTTTTTCGGATATTCATGCAAACGGCCTTTGTATCCCGATTGGTTTAAAGAAACTATGTATGGAGTTTTGGTACTGAGTTTCTGAACATCAGGTATATCACGACCGCAGAATAAGTAAGTAAATAGAAGCGAAATATAGTGGTGGTTCCTTTGATGTACGCGAACTCGGTCGAACGTTGGCCGTGCGAAGCTGTGGATACAGGCCTTGGGTCTGACTGGCTATTGCACGTTATAGAATATTTCCTATTGGTCGGGCAAGTTGGTCTCATAGAGCTGACGGGGAGAGAGAGAGGAACGACGGGAGACTGGTTGCACGGCCCGCGGCGGGGCAAATATTTGATTTGCCGTTAGTTGCCGGCGATAACGAGACATGGTTATTTGCCCGGTCTTGGCAGCCACTGTCTACAACCAGCGTTTTTTGGTGGTCGCGGGCGAAAATTCGTCCTAGACTAAACCCTGAATATAATGACACAGCGGGGCCGCGATGGTTAAGCGGTTAGCCTGCTCGCTTTCGATCAAGGTGAATCAGGTTCAATCCCCGGCCGGGTCTCTCCCGGATTTTCGCAAGGTGGGAATCGCGCCGGACGATACCGTTGGTCGGCGGGTTTTCTCGGGGATCTCCCCCCCTTGCATTCCAGAGCTTCTCCATTCTCACCTCGTGTCACCCTCATCGGCTCTCAAGACGAATCTCTCAACTTAACATTGGCATGGCCGAGAGAGAAAGAGCCCTCCGAATTACAGGCGTTATAATAATGTATTTATTTCAGGATAATACCACAGAGTAGATAAATATACAGAGACGAAATGGCGTGGTAGTTTCTTTGATGGGAACGAGCCCATTCTGTGGCAGCGCGAGGCTCTCGGAGCGGACCTTGTATCTGATTGTCTAATGTGTGCTGCGAAATGTTGTCAATTGGCTGGGCTGCCAGTTGGCAAGTAGGCTACCAATCGTTGATGGGTGAACGGCGTTCCGATATGTTACTGGCCAATGACGCCATTTTGATGTCATGTGTAGCTGGAGTTCGCAATACACGCCACCATTTCACATCTGTATCCTTAGGTAATCTGTGTCACGACCCTGTTGTTCAGTGAGTGAAGAGATGTGGATGGCTCTTAACATCAAGGTCTTGAGGGACGATGAGGGTGAGTATGGAGCAGTAACGGATCCAAGTGCAGGAGAAACGGGAGATCCCTGAGAAAACCCACTGATCAGCGGCACCATCCGGCACGATTCCCGCGTGCGAAAATCTGGGGGCGGCCTTGCTGGGAATCGAACCCATTTCACCTTGGTTGTATGTGAGTAGTCTAACCACTATACTACCGTGGCCCCCACGCCTCTGTTGGGAAATGAAATTGTACAAAAACAAATATGTCACTGAACGCTTGGTTTTGACAGTTGCTGAGGCAAATCGTGAGTGAGGCAATGTTGTGGAACCTGTAGAGTTGACGTAAATCGATGTACGTCATCTTGAGTCTATGGTTGGAACCACTCTGCGCGAACGTGTTTGCCCATCATAGGTGACGAGAAAGGATGACAGTAGATAGAAAATTAGAGTTCTGGCGCAGAAGGTTGGGGGTTACGAGGGTAGGAGGGCAGTGGCATATGGCAGTGTACCAGATGTGACCTTGGTAACGACCTTTGACATTGACCATGTTTTTGAGTCCACCATCTTGTTTTTTAGTTTGCCATCAGGCCCACACCCGTTAGCATGACCTTGTTTCAAAAATGTCCCAGTTCATGCTCTGTCATTCCACTCCATGCTCTATCATTCCACCTTATAATTTTACAGTTCATGCTCCGTCATTCCATGCGCCATCTAGGGATTTTCCAGTAAATGCTATGTCATTCCATGCTAACGCCTGGTTTCAAGAATGTTCCAATTCATGCTCTGTCATTCCACCTCAACACCTTGTTTCTAAACGTGACATGGGTGCCAATGCAGGTTTAAATGATGCATACATAAAACTTATATGGAGATTAATATTTTCCCAAATATTTTAAGCATGGTTATTTCTACACGAGAGGTATGTATTCGTTATCTTAACTCATGCAGTGCCCATGCCGTCAAGTCACTGAAAATTACTTTACATTTTTTTATAGTTATATCTAGTACCCTGAAGTTTTATAAATATAAATGAGAAACAGTAGAGGCATAGGTATTCGATAAATAATTAAATATATAATAAGATAGAAATGACATCTCATGTCGGGAATGATGGTTCACTCATAAAATGAATCATATCAACAAAGAGATGTTTCACATCCATAACCATGTTAAGTACTCTTTTATTTTAGTTACTATAATCATTTACTTTATACTTGTACGCATAAATAATAGTAAGTAAATAGGTTTTAACTCTGTAGGATAGTAAATGATACACCAGTAGAGAGCTTTCCACACATTAAAAGTGCATGCCTACATCTTGTGGCGAGTAATACCGTTAGCTTCTAGTATTTCGGTCTCAACAATACATTCCAATGACACAGTTACCATAGACCAGGAAGTCGGAGCAAGTCTTTGCATACACACTGCAGTGATCAATCCTGACTTTTTATTTTTGTTATAAACATACCATGATTTTCCCATTTAGAATACCCTAATGAGAAATAGTATGTAACATTTATTTTCCAAGGACTTGTTAAAAACGTTTTCTTTATACTTGTACATATGAATAATTAACAGTAGACAAGTTATTTTACTTGTCTGTGTATGAATAAAATGGTAACTATTTCTTAGAAATAAAACACACAAAGTAATTTTAAAAGTCAAATTTATTTAAACAATTACTTATTACAAATATATATTCATGAACAATAATGTATTTAATAGTTACTTTAGTGATGGCCTTCTCTGGGTGGAAGTCCCACTTTGTCTGTTGCCCTCACCTTTACTGCACACATGTACTTGGTCCCTTGCACGAGGCCTCAAACCAAGCTCATGCATACAGTTCCCTGGACTTTGGAACGGGGCTACGCGACATACACTTGCAGAGGCACTATGGAGATTTATGTTTTCCGTTATACATAATTGAAAATAAATTTATTTGAAATATTAGAATTTTCAGTTTTTAAACTTTGCTCGACTTCCTTGCAAGTGCATATTATGTAGGTATTTTACAACGTTGTTAACATGTAAACCAAAAGACCTAAAAAAAAAAAAAAAGTTAATTAAAGTGGACAAAGGGACGCACAGAAAGACGACAGCCAAAAAGAAGAGGAGTAAAATAAATAGATAGAGGAAAAAATAGAAGTTGGGGATAGCGCATAAATGAAGAAGAAAAGCAATTACGATACTACCACCAGTAATTGCGGTGCATATGTGACTGACATGAATACCATTTCACATTCACAACTCAGGATAAATGTTGAAATCCCCCAGTAAATAGCTATAACACCCAACTTAACATAGATTACAAATCCTTGTACATGAGAAAAATGGTGGAAGTGACATAGTAAGGGAAGAGTGAAGAGATTTGGGCGGCTCTTAACATCGAGGTCTTGAAATCCGATGAAGGTGAAGCGAGGTGAGTATGGAGCAGCGCCGAAATGAAGGGGGGGGGGGAACGGGAGATCCTGAGAAAACCCGCCGACCAGCGGCATCGTCCGGCACGACTCCCACTTGCAAAAATCCGGGAGTGACCCAACCGGGGATAAGTAACATAATAGTAACATCAGATAAAACTAAAACAGTATTCTAGGATATATTGGCGACACACCTGGTAAAATGATACCTTTCACGGGCTACAGTGTACTGCTGGAAAAAATAACTTTAAAGCAATAACATTCAACTATTAAAATTTAGAAATTCCTTTCTTTTTTGAAAAAAAAAAAAAACATAGATGCGTGTATGGAATGACCATATGTTGTACTCCCACAAGACGTCATTTTTCGAGCCCTGCCAACAGATCGTGGACTGCACATGGTATGTAGGGACAATGTTACATATTCTATATGCGACCAAGCTGCCGAGTTCTCCCGAAGAAGTTATTGCATTTGGCAAAAATCAAGTCATAAAACCTTTGTATGCTCCAGACTGTATGGTGACCCGCCCCATTCCATCTGCCAACAAGTCGTCAGTCACAACCAACATTCCATCTGGAGACCTGTCACCAGCTATGGCGAGTGCACCAGTTCCAAAACTATCCAGCCCCAGCAGCAAGTTTAAGACTGTCAACGTGAGCGAACCTGTGACCTCTCGCAGAAAGAAACCCACATTTCCATCCGTACCATATTTGAACAAAGATTTAGATCCTGTGTTTTCCAAATATGAGAATCGACGTGCAAAACAACTGTAGAATTCCTATTCCACTTACAACAGACTTGCCAGTACTAATAACGTGAGTAAAAGAGACATTTTCTTAAATACGGATTAAATGCACTTTGACAAAAGTGCTATATATGTGTATATATGGATATATATACATATATATGTATATATCGTGTACGTAGTGCAACAAAAACTGATTTTCGTAAAAGAAAAAAAATTTGCTTGATTACCTGAAAAAAAAATTACTGCACTTATTCTGTAAAAATTAACGTTAATTGGATAAAATGTTATTTAAGTTTTGAGGAAATTTATAATGTTGTATATATGAAGAAATTTCATTTTAGTGTCTCTTAAGATACTATTTCACGATTGTATTTCTGTATTACTTATAAGTGCATGCAGGGAAGATGAGAACTGTGAATTATAATAGAATTAAAAAATTTCAAAATGTTAACATGTTTTATTTTTAAGAAGATCTCCGTTTTTGGTTACAAAAACATTATATCTTAACTGTGCAGATACTTTGTATTTACCTATATTGTAAGCGATTAATTCCAAAACCTCAATTTTTTTTCGAAAGAATTAAAAGAAATAATATTAGTAGGGCACGTGTTTTGAAATTAAAATGAAGTACATTAAATATTGAATTTCCTTTGAGAAACTATATCTTAACTGTTAAGAAAATTATACATAAAGATATTCAGCTATGTGAAAACTGATTTTAAACATACAAAAGTGATACTCAGTCTAGCAAATTCACTTGTAGGGATGAATATGAAGCTAGTCAAAAGAAAAACTCATGTATAATATCATATTTGTTAGTAGACTATTTTCTATGCGAATAAAATATAGAAATTAAATAGATAATAATTATTTGCAAGTCACATATTATAAAAACAAACCAAGATTAAATAAAACTTCAATATTCAGTCTAGCAAAGTAGAATATAAAGTAGTATCTAAACATGACAAACGTGAATAAAGTAAATTCGCCAGACAACTAATTTTTCATGTACCTAAAAGGAACTACACGTTGCTTTGATAAGCCTCATTCGCAATTATAGAACAAATTAGTGAATACATATTACTCGAATTTATTATATTTTTAACCAATACTTTGATTTTTTTATTTATTATTAACATAAATGAGGAACAGTATAGAAATGACTATCTCTTGAATACGTATGTCTATACTGTTTCTAATTTATATTAATAAAAAATTCAGAGTGCTGGTTATAATTTTAAAGATTTGTAACATAATTTTCAATGTCTTGACGACATGGGCACTGCATGAGTTAGTATAACGAACACATACCTCTCGTATAGACATTTCCATGCTTATAACATTTGGGAAAATAATAATATTCATATTTGTTTTATGTATACATCAATTAAGCCGGTGCTGACACCCATGTCACGTCTAGAAACAATATGTCGAGGTGGTATGATAGAGCATGAACTGGAACATTCTTGAAACAAGTTCATGCTAACGGGTGTGGACCTAACGGCTGACTAAAAAACAATATGGCGGACTTAAAAACATGATGGAGGATAAAAAACAAGGTCAATATCAAAGGTCAAGGTCACATCTGGTCTACTTCCAGATGGAACTGCTCTGCTACCCTCATAACTCCCAACCTCCTGCGCCAGAACTCTCAGTTTCTATATACTAACTACGACCGCTCTAGAACTGGCGATGGACTGCTGGCTGCCTCTGATGACGTGGCAAATCGCGCGCGGATTGGCCAGCATTTCTCGACTGTCAGTCCGCTTCCTGTTAACGCCA
>NQII01000218.1:920385-992100 GCA_002778355.1 Clitarchus hookeri | reverse complement strand
TTTTTTTGCAGCGTTCTCATTTGGATGTCGACAAAGAGAGATTGAGTCGAAAGTAGAAAATCAGTTATTAGTGGATTAGCGAGACCCCACAATCCTTTGTATACTCGAGCATCAGTCACCTGTCCATTGGCTGTTGCTTCAGATTAACCCCAGACCAGGTAGCACAGCATTCGGTACTTGTTTCCCTTGGGAGTTCGTTATTGGTCGAAAGTCGTCCGGAGCGTCTCTATCGCTCTGTGATCCAATGGAAACAGGAACTTAGATGTACATGTGATTGAAGTTTAATTTGTTCTCTAATTAATTCGCGAAATTTCGGGATCTCTAATAATGCCATAAATAGTCACCTGCAAAATTCGCGTTACTATAGTGAGATCCAAATAGATATGTAATGTGCAGAAGTTCAAAACATGTGCGCGAGGCAGGAGATTCCATTGCCACTGCACGAAGGGTATGGTGTTTGCTCACTTCAGTAGTGACAGCAGCCGAGTGCGGTTCAGCGAGAGCTGCTCCGCGCGTGAATATTACCTGTTCTTACTTGTAATAGTACCAGCAACCTACCAGAGGGCAATTTTATCGCTGTGGTATGTATAGCGCCAGCAGTGTCATGTGGTTTCCTTCCTTCCAGCGGCGAGCGTTCGTGAGGGCCCTCCCCTACACTGCCTCCCCTACATTCCTTCCCTCAGAGCAGTGCGACGATTATTTTCTCATTTGAACTTTACTCTAATTCTTAACACGTTATACTTTAAGAACTTGCAACTCTCCGCTACGTCTGTCATTGGACCATATTTTATTCGTCACGCCTTGGGTAGCTCGACGCCAGTTAATGACAACTTCACAACGACGTGCACGTATCACGTGCAGTCCTTCCCGAAGTGGACTGGCTTTGCACCTACGTAGCAGCCAATGAACACGTGAAGTCGAGTCGTTTGTATATAGGACCGTGATAACCGTGATGCCAAACGATAACGCGACGTCTGAGGGTCTATGGGCATAGATATGAGGTGGAATAGATTCCGGAAAGTGTAGAGAATTGGGTGGATGGCAGGTTAACCGCTCCACACCACTACTTCAGACTACCTGTATGAAGATGTAATAAAATAAAATTGGAGGGGCGGAACTTAACGCGTTCCCATTCCGAAGCCAAAGGCCAATAAAAAAAGGTCTAAATTAACAGGAGAATGAAATAAAAACTTTTGTACCCAACATTACCCAGAAAGGGCGCACGTGCAGGGGTAATAAGAAGGCGTGCGCGGCCTTTGGTTGGCCACATAATAAAAATTAAAATATCGTCGTACTTGTCTGCAGAGGCAATAAGAAAAATCTAAGCTGTTCGTGCCGAGCTATTTTGAACGCCCTTCTTCAGAGCTACTTTCCTTCTCATTAACGGGCCCGCTTATCTAGAACTGTTTTTTGGTGTTTGAAGCCAAGAAGCGTGAGGACGATAAGGGCGACACTGCCACGCGCATCAAGTACGCCCTCGCTACTAAGCGCGAGGCTCTGAACTGGCGTGCAGTGTTCTCGTCGTGCTGTGTGTACCTAAGGGACATTCAGCATTAATCCTACCATTTTATTGGTGGAAAGTCTGTGGCAATGTTCAATGGAGAGCCGTCGAGTATATTTGTATGTATCTGACGCGTATATTTTGAGATACAGCGTTTTTAGTGAGTGAGTGAAGAGATTTAGACGGCTCTTAACATCGAGATTTTGAGAGCCAGTGAGAGTGAAGCTATGTAAGTATGGAGAAGCGCCGGAATGAAAGGGCGGGGTAAACTGGAGATTCCCAAGAAAACCCTCCGGCCACCGGCATCGTAGGCACGATTTCCACATGCGAATATTCGGGAGCAATCCCGCTGGGAATCGAACCCGATTCGTCTAGGTAGGCGGCGAGTAGTCTAACCACTACGCCACCGTGGTTCTTAATAATTACAAGTGTGTAATAATTTGTGATATGGCAATAGGATTAGATCGTGAGTATCGCCTAAACAATATATATTATAATTAATTTCTAACGCCATAGCGAGTTTTTCTTCATGAAATAAACCATTTCATAAACTGCGATGGTGAAATCTGAACCAAGAAGCATCAATAACGTCAACCTGAAAATAAAAGTTGTTTTGATGTCTAAAATTATTCCAAACGACAGGATACGCTATGAAGTTTGAGCTTAACCACTGATTCACTAAATACATAACGGCAATAATTGAAGTTGGTGCATTGAGCATCTGGGTAACGTAACTCTTATAGATGAACAAAGTTTAGCAACCGCAGCGAAATGTCCATTAGATAGTTTCTGGACAATAACTGAACCTGCAACACTCGCCATTTACCTCACTAATGAATGTTGGTGCTGGCTGACTGCGCACTGTAGACGACAGTACTTGCTGATATTGATGGACGTGAAACCACACGGAGTTATCGACTGAAATTGTCTAGTCATGCGGGGTTTGGATGCGAAGCGCCCAGCCTTCTCGTTATACAAGGGTGGCGCCTTAACAATCAAGGTCACAGGTAAATTATTTCGTATTCTTGATATTTGGCTACCCTTTGCTGAGTCAGTTGAAGTCGTGTTTTGTTACCGAGCTTCCAGAGGCTGTGACATAAGGTTTAATCGGTTTTAGAATAGTTATTGAGTTTAAAATTAAGTATCTCCCAAGACATATCAGTGTGTTTAAGCATTCTAAAAAATCGTTATAGGCTTTCGGCTTTTTTTTTAAGTTACGCTTTTTGGTCATCCGAGAAACATAAATAAATTGGCAGGCACTCCGTAAATTAAATGTAAATGTATAGGCTGTGATAGGATTAAACTCCGAAACCCAAGTATGTATTATTCATTTAAAAAAATCTGTTTTTTTAATAATATTTGAAATATAATCGCATCATAAGGACCATAGCTTGCACTTGCAGAAATAAACTACAAGAACAGATGTATCTTTTTTATTTCTATTCTTTTTTTTTCTGATCTGATTGCTCTGAAGGCGAAAAGAAAAATAGGGAAACTCTTATTCTCGGNTCTGATCTGATTGCTCTGAAGGCGAAAAGAAAAATAGGGAAACTATTATTCTCGGTCGCGCCTGTTCTTTCTTCAGTTTCGCGCCATTATCCGATGGGGGAAGCACGTCAAGAGATAACGGGATATCCCGGTTTTCCCCTTCTCCTGCTCTCAGTAGCCGCATTTCATCTGTCCCTCTGAACTTCTCTCTGTGTTCTGTCTTCACCTCGCCTTCTTTTCTGCCCTCTGGGTCAAGGAAATAATTAGCAATGCCCGTGTTACAACACGGCCTTCAACTTCCAGGTTTAGCAGTGATACCATATAAACTAAAACGGTACAGAAAACTCGTCTACGCGAACGACTTTCCGACCCCAAGTATCATCTTCCTTATCAACATCGTAATTGTCGCTTACAGTACTGCGGAACACTCTACCTGGATAATAACCACGCCTTCTGTTATAATATATACACATCTCAAATTACGATGTTGATAAGAAAGTTGATACTTGGTGTCGGGAAGTCGTTCGTGTAGACGAGTTTTCTGTTCCGTGTTGGTTTANTGTTACAACACGGCCTTCAACTTCCAGGTTTAGCAGTGATACCATATAAACTAAAACGGTACAGAAAACTCGTCTACACGAACGACTTTCCGACCCCAAGTATCATCTTCCTTATCAACATCGTAATTGTCGCTTACAGTACTGCGGAACACTCTACCTGGATAATAACCACGCCTTCTGTTATAATATATACACATCTCAAATTACGATGTTGATAAGAAAGTCGATACTTGGTGTCGGGAAGTCGTTAGTGTGGAAGAGAGTTTTATTCCATTGAGCTTTCAGTTCCGTGTTGGTTTTNTTGGTTTACAAGGTTTACTGCTAAACCTAAAAATGGACTTTTCAAGTTTTGTAGTTCACATACCTCCTTTGGTTGGTGAAATATTTTGCATTAATTGCCAACGATTTATAGTATAAGAGTCTCTGTCGCCTAAGTCCGTATTATTTTCGAATCTCCGGAAGGTAACGGTTGTGTCCTTCTTACATGTTAGTTTATTACGTAAACCGTCCGCCCGATAAATCTGTTTGTATATCTCGCGTCATTTTTCGTGTTGTAATTTTAATGGCCAGCAGTGTACACTGTGTTTTCGTCCGCGTATACGGTCTACATAGGTTGCTTAAAAGTGTGCTGCTTAAGTATTTTTAGTCACATACGCATAGTTTTGCCTGTCGCTGCCCAGTGTTTCCTTCGCGTGGGAAGGCGCCGAGAGCTGGAGGTCAAGTTTGTAACGTTAGATGAAGCGAGCGGCCTATCATAAAGGACGTCGCTATACACATTGATAAACTTATCGCGCGCCGACTATAACACCACGTTCAAACTCACTTAAATCTTGATAACCTGCCATTGTAGCAGCAGTAACCTATCTAGCTGCCGACCACATCGCGTTACTCTGATTGGTTCCATACCTCTGTTATTTTCATACGCACGCCTATACAATTTTTTTTTTTTTTTTTTTTTTTTTGGCTCTTTAGTGTATATCACTTACACTTTTTGTGTGCGGTTTCTGTAATAAGGCGTTTAGTTTCTACAACAATGGGCTGCGCCATGAGCGCCAGTTCCCACATAATCCCCTAAAGGGGGATAAACTCATATGTGATAGGTGTGGGGCGACTGTAAGTCGCAAGGACGACTTGCAAAAACACGATAGATCGTGCACGTGTAATGTTCAGCAGGAGGCCACATCAGCTGTCAGTTAAATCCAGATAAACAGTCATACACATTCAAGGAATGTGGTAGGCATTTTACGAGGGCGGGTAATAAGAGTTCGTGTATTGAAATGTAATGCCACCCCCTCCCCCCTCCAAGAAAGGTTCACGACTTGAACAGTCCGTAGTCGCAGTTCCTGCATCAAGGCCGCGAATCGTTGCTGGTTCNCCTCCAAGAAAGGTTCACGACTTGAACAGTCCGTAGTCGCAGTTCCTGCATCAAGGCCGCGAATCGTTGCTGGTTCTGGGGGAATTGATACACCGAGGCATAAACTGCATTCAGATCGTCTTGAAAATGTATGTAGTTGAAAATAACACTGGCACAACAACGCATATCTGCACATACTTATCCGAGATGAAACAAAATTTAATTAGTCAGAAATTTTGCGAAGTACAAGAACAGGGGGCAATAAAATTCAATTTGTGGCAGAAATGTATAATTTGGCATGTTGCTGTTGATTACTGAGGAAAATGATCACTATCCTAACAAATATTATAAATGTGAAAGTGTGTTTGTTTGTTTGTTTGTCTTTCTTTCACGTCGCAACGGAGCAACGGATCGACGTGATTTTTTGTACAGAGATAGTTGGAGGGTCGTAAAGTGACATAGGCTACTTTTTATACCTAGAAAATATATCATTCCCTCGGGGAAATGCTTATTGGAAAATGAAAAAAGTACCCTAACTGAATAACAATGCAACGTCACAATCAAGCAACAGATCAACGTAATTTCTTGCACAGAAATAGTTGGAGGGCTGAAAGGTGATATTAGCTACTTTTTATCGCGAGAAAATATCTCAAAAAGTTTACAAACGATAATAGTGAATCAACTCGGAAAAACGTTTGCCGCCAGCGAGCTCTCTTGCAATATGCTGTCTAAAACGTTAAAGATGGAACAATATCATGTAGTAAAGAATTGTAGAATAAAAATACCTAAAAAAACCTTCTTGGTAGCATATATCTATCTATAACAGAGAAATACTAATAAGTGTTTTTACAATTTAATTCACTGAGACAATGAGTTTTATAATATGTATAGAGTATAAAAGATTAACACTAAGTAAAATTCAACTTTATTTTAAAAAATCTAAACAATAGCTCTGTTGTCCACGCGAGCGGAGCCGCGGGCACAGCTAGTAGCTACATAAAGCATTTTTCAANAATCTAAACAATAGCTCTGTTGTCCACGCGAGCGGAGCCGCGGGCACAGCTAGTAGCTACATAAAGCATTTTTCAAGACTGGTGTGATCGCAGTTGATGACCCATGAAAACAAAAGTCGTATATGCAAGAGGTGCTCCGTCTATTACCATCACTTATCAAGAATCACTGGGTTGACCGGCTAACAGTGCCTGGAAAAAATCATGAAATACTGCAAAAAACATTGTACCAGTGTGCGCCGAAATGCCTAAGCCAGGGNCAACAGTGCCTGGAAAAAATCATGAAATACTGCAAAAAACATTGTACCAGTGTGCGCCGAAATGCCTAAGCCAGGGCAAGATGATAGGCTGCACGTTTTGAGATTTAAAATCACCATTTTGGAGATATATTGCCGATCGTCGTGTATGCCGACTTCGAAGCCGTGCTCAAACCAGTTTACACCTGCCAGCCGAACCCCAGCCACTCGCACGCATATGTTTACCAAAAGCACGAGGCCTACAGTCTCTGTGTGTATGTAAAGATAGGCAATTATGTAATTCCTACAGCCTTAACCTCCACACTGCCTGCTGAGCCTGTACTGTACAGGAGACACGATGCAGAAAATAAATTTATGTACACCATAGTGGATATTGGAAAAAATTAAACGACATATATATGCTACTACAAAGGAGATGGAGCCGCTCATGCTAACTGTAAAGGCAAGCTACTCACGGGCGACGAGATGCTGCTATTGTGAATCGACGTTCACAGTATAAAATTATAAAGCGTGTGACCATGGCCACGTTATAGGGTGTTATATCAAGTCTGCATTTACCAGCTGAAATCTACTGCATCGAAGACCGAAGAAACTGGTTGTATTTTTCATAACCTGGGCTATGACAAAACTTTTATCATCAAAAATTTGGAGTATGACAACAAAGAAATATACGTTATTCCACAAACAAAAGAAAAAATTATATCATTTTTGAAGCAGTTGGGAGACAGATTTTCTGGGTAGTTTGTTGATTCTTTTCGTTTTATGGCCCGTAGTCTGGCATCCCTGGTTGAGTACTTACAACCTTCAAAATTTAACAACATGAAGAAGTTCTTCAACCCCAAACAACTGACACTTGTCACAAGAAAAAGTGTATTTCCGTATGATTTTGTAGACAGCTGGGAGAAGTTGAACGAGCAGTAGCTGTCCCCTCAAGATGTTTATTATAACAAGTTAAGAGACCCTGGAATCACCGAGAATGAATATGCGCGCGCCCAGACAGTATGACAAGCATTTTAATGCACTTCATTAAGGGAATATAGCGATATATACCTCAAGACAGATGTCCTCCTGGCCGACGTTTTCGAGAACTTCAGGAACTTCTGCATTTCCACATACAAACTCAACTATGCTCACTACATCAGTGCCCTGGGTTTCGCTTTTAATGCCATGCGTCGGATGACGGGGGTACAACTTGAATTAATGAGCGACTATGATATGTACATGTTCGTCGAGTATGGGATACATGGTGTTGTGGCATAGTGCATAAAATGTGACTACAAAGCCAATAACATCTACAAGTCTGAAACCTACGATCCAAGCAAGCCGACGAGATACCTGCAGTACCTAGATACCAACAACTTGTATGGATGGGCCATGAGTTTGCCGCTCCCAGTACGCGATTTCAAGTGGACTGAGAACACAAACATCGATGTCATGTCCATTCTAGACGAAGCTCATACTGGCCATATTCTCGAAGTCGACATAGAATATCCCATAGACCTGCATGAAGACCGCAAAGACCTGCCTTTCATACCTGTCAACCAGTGTTCATCTGGCTCCAAGCATCCCAAACTGATGACGACTCTTGTAGTCAAAAAAAGCTATATTGTTGACTACCACAACCTGAAACAAGCGGTATCACGTGGATTAAGGATAAAGAAAATGCATCATGTACTAGAATTTTAACAAAGTTCCTGACTGAAACCCTACATCCAGCTGAACACAAAAAAATGTTAAGCTGCTGAGAACGATTTCAAAAAAAAATTCTTTAAATAAGCAAATAACAGCACTTTTGGAAAACTTATGGAAACTAAGAGAAAACGACTAACGCTTGAACTGATGAGCAACGAGAAGAGAATCAAGAAACTGGTAGTCAAGNTTGACTACCACAACCTGAAACAAGCGGTATCACGTGGATTAAGGATAAAGAAAATTCATCATGTACTAGAATTTTAACAAAGTTCCTGACTGAAACCCTACATCCAGCTGAACACAAAAAAATGTTAAGCTGCTGAGAACGATTTCAAAAAAAAAAATTCTTTAAATAAGCAAATAACAGCACTTTTGGAAAACGTATGGAAACTAAGAGAAAACGACTAACGCTTGAACTGATGAGCAACGAGAAGAGAATCAAGAAACTGGTAGTCAAGCCCATGTTCCTTGACCTCACAATTTGCAATGAGAATCTAGCCCTCCTACTTTTCAAACGTGAAGAATTATATTTGACCAACCTATTTATGCACGGTTCTCTGTTCTCGCCCGGTCCAGAACACTTATGTACAAGTTTCATTATAATGTTATGAAGGCCTGGTACAGAGATGACATTGAGTTAGCCTACATGGATACCGAATTTTTCCTGTACGAGATACACACCCCCAACCTTCACAATGATTTGGCCAGCGATAAAGGTTTTTAAAACTAATTTGACACCAGCACCTACCACACCACACACCCCTGCTACTCGAAAAAAAAAAAACAAGAAAGTTGTCGGCAGGTTCAAAGATGAATGTGGTGAGGACATCATGACAGAATTCGTTGGAATACTGGCAAAACTTTGTTCTTACAAATGCAGTGGGAAAGTTTAGAAATGGGCAAAAGGCATACAAAAATGTATAGTAAAGATTAAAATCAAATTCGAAGACTTCATTTCTGTTCTGGAGCAGCACTGTTTTACGAGGGTAAATGTTCATACGATAAGGTCTCACCAGCACAAACTATATTCCGAATGCAAAAATTAATTGGTTCTAACATGGACAGACGACAAGAGGCAGATAATGAAAGATGGCATACACACTCAGCCCTATGGATATGTCGATGGCGATATGTAGATATATATCACCATCATCTGCTGCAATACACTGTAGCCCAAGCAAGAGTATACATATCTTGTCAGGTGGGCCATTAATAAATCATAATGGTACCTTTAGCCCATGCAATAGGATGCATATCTTGTCAGGTGTGTCCTTAGCTTATCATCTCTGTTTTTGTATTGGCAATATTTTGAAAACTCTTCACGCAATTCATTTTGCCCCGTTAGTGTTTTTTTTTTTTTTTGCGGGCTGCAAGTCTACTGCATTGTCGTCAATATTTTTCGGCGTTTCATGCAATGTTCATCCGCCTTGCCTTGATTGTTTTCTCGATTTGTATTATTTTGGGCAACTCTGCTGTCTTCAAAATTTTTTGGCATTGTGCGCAAGGTTCATCTGACTTGCTTGGTTTTTTCATGGGGCCACACATAATTGTTTTCACACATTTTGTAATCATTATTTTTAGACATATAGATTTCACTCTATTCGATATTATTTGACTAGTGTCTTGTAGTGGAGATTTTTTTCTGTGCATCACACTGAGGTCATGAAAGAATGACATAATCTATTCTTATCTGATGAAGGAAAACGATGCTGCAAAGGACTGGTAATATTCTTAACACATGACTTTCCCTGGGTGGGGGTGAATGAGGTAGGGGTGCACCTAGCCTCGGGGGTGTAAGATCTGAAGCGATTTTACTCCCCCTCACACACAGCAAAAATTATTATATATCTGGATAGGCAATGTGATAAAACCCTTTTTCTTTCAGTGTGATATGCTAGTCATTTTACTTCCATAATTTCGTGTGAATAGGGTTTAGTGCCTATGTTGGACCTCCGACCCATGGGCCACGAACAATTCACGGAGGGTTTAACACTTATCCTTGCTTGAATTATGAATATAAAATGGTGTTTTTATCATACGCACATAAAAATTCTGTAGGTGACAATGTTCTTACTATTCCTTTTCTTCTCTTCTCTGTTTCTTCTGTCTATGCTGTTTTATTTTTTCATTGTGTTCGTTTGTCTGCTTTGTTTTAGTTTTTTAGGTGGGTTATTTCTGTCCCAGCATCGGAACCAGACCTAGGTAGTACAGTCACGAAGCACTCAAGAAAAGTTTTTTTTTTATTTTTTAATATATGTACTATTAGTAAATTACATAATTTCTCCAAAAAAAAGTGCTAGCAAACGTACTGCATAATCCCTGGCCCCGAAGTCCAGGAAACTATGCACATGGCCATGCCATGTGAAGGGTAAAGGGGGAGGGAGATGCCAGAATGAACGAGGTCGACCTATGCACCCCTCCTTCCCACTCCCCACGATACTAGATGGATTAGGCAATGGCTCCCTGGAGATTGTGGTGGACTTTCTCCAGATGGGGAAGAGAGATATCTTTACTGAAGAACACGAATTGCAAAAAAATACATTGTGTAATGTAAAATAAAGATTATGTTGAGTAAATTTTTTCAAATTATCTTTGGTTAAATGTTTTAGTTCTAATGTATATACCTTTTCTTCACATTAAAAAAATATTACAGCTGCTAAGCTGGTTTTCTAAAATTTGAAAATGAATTATTTTTCCAAATAAATTAGAACAAAAAAATCCTTTTCAATGCTTTTTACCATACGAATTAATTTAAATGTTAAGAGAAAATAAATTAATCATACTGAAAATTCATTTTACTATTAATAATTCATTAAGGATAAAATAAATTACTCTAATTGAAAAAAATTAGTAGGCTAAAATAAATAAAACACACAAATATGTTTCAATAACTGTTTATTTAGTACACAGTCAATACACAACACATTTTTTTTTCAAAAGAGTTCGTATAATGCTCTACTTTAGAAGAATGTTACATGCATGGCTAAACAGTTCTCGAATGGTGGTAAGTATCAGCTTCTTGCAAAGCATCGCACAAGTATCTGGATCGTAGTGATGTCCATCGGTTCCGGATTTGTCATCCACCTAATAATAGCCACACTTGAGATCTTGCACTTATTTAGCAGTTGACTCCACGACTTCCGCCTTGCCAATGGTGGAACCACCATCAACAACAGATCCAGTGGATCCAGTATCCACAGCTCCAGGAATACATACTGCTATGTGGCATCGACGAGTGGGTGCAGGATCGTTTCCCGAACTGGAAGTAGAACCATCCCTGGTAGTTACTGACACTAGCGCCTGGCACAGACACTGTAATATGCGGCATCTGGTCGTCTGGGTGGATGAATCATTCTTGCACCCAGAATGCTGGGAGCAGACCGACGATTTATGCCCTACCTGGGACAGCTCCACTTCAAAGTCTGGCGAATGGGTGGTAGCAGGAGTCTGGGCCAGAACGATGATTTGGTCCATGGTGCAGGGATGCGTTTGTGGTGTCATGTGGAACACGATTTAGGCCGATGCTCCTGGACAGTCCACTTGAATCTGCGTTGGTTCGTAGACGACTGGAAAATGCACGAAACACCAATGCTGCATGCTGCTGCCATCGCAGGTCTCTCTATATGTGTACATGTATCCATCTTCTGCGATGAAACAGCATTTAATGCCAACATAGTTCGACTTGGTGCTAGCATAAGTGTTTGTAGTATATAACATTGCCATTGTGATGAACAGCTCAATGTGCCGCTTCTAAATGAGCGCACATCGCATTTTTTTCCCACTTATATGTAATGTGGATGCTGATCAGATGTGCCACCACACAAAAACAAAAATTCTCGTATATTTCGGCTGACTTCGTGTCTAGTTGTAACTCATCGATTCACTGTCCAAGAAAAAGGCACACAATTTGCGCAGCAGCTGTGTATTCCTCCGTGCCCAAGTTCAGTCAGGTTCTGACCTGTCACAGACGTGCCACTGCTGGTCGTCGTAAAGTTTCGCCAGCTTGCGCAATGAAGGGCAGCCGTACTCAAACCGCACATCGATGATTTCAACTTCGCTTATGCACAAGTCGCTCAACCATTTTCTCTGCTGAGGCCCTGCCTCATAAACCTGTCCTTACGGATACTGCATCAGCAAGTTGCAAAGCACGTTTCCCACTTCATGGTATAGAATCTTGCCTTCGTCCCACTCCAGTCCGTGGTAGTGCTTGGTCAGTCTGTCGTTCATTGTCTTGCTTTTCTCACCCAAAAATTTCCACAAATAAGGAGGGTGGAAGGAGAGAGTGTGCATCATGCCATCGTCGTCGTACGACACTACGATCTCCTTGAGCATGTAGCTGATACAAACACTGATGTGAGAAGCAGTGATCATCCTGTGTATATATGCTTAGCTCACCATGTTGACCAGTCCTGAAAAGCAGTCATAGCTCACTACTTTGTCGTGCAAAATCAAACGGTATTTAACAGTGTTCGCAGGCATGTTTTCCTTGGAATTAATTTCTATACGAAAATCCACCATGTCGTTTTGATCTCGCTCGTTTTCTTTGGATCTGTCGAAGACCAGCAATGTGCCATTTCGCGGAATCTTTCTGGGCTCAGGACAGGGTAGGACTCGCGCCCGTAGTAGGAGGCTTTAAACTGAGTTGTACAGATAATACAGCAAAGTAAATCCTTGTTGGTCGAAGGAAGTGTTCAAATCCATGTTCAGATAGCTTTCACTATTCAAAATTTTTTTTAATGTACTGGATGTTACTGTGGTTGAAGGTCGATTTGTCTGCCAAGATGTTGTGTTGCTTGTAGGTTTGAAATGCCAGTACAATGTAATGAGGTTTTTCTGTGCTTGAAGACGTCTTCACGACCCAGTGGTTTCGTATGTCAGACGACAAAACTGGACAAGTTACCAAATGCCATCTCCTGAAAGTTATGTCTATGATTTTTTTCTTTCTTGGCGTAGTTCAGTAGTTTTGTGCGTTCTCGGGTGCTCGGAGTGATGCGGGAAACGAACCACTCCATATTGGTCTGGGTTACAGCAACAGACTGCAGGCTTCTCTGGCTCCCAATACTGTATCGAGATGCGAGGTGGCTAGTATTATAGCCAGTTCTTGCTTGGTTCCTATTATTATCTTCCCATAAACCCAGTAACTTCGATTGTGGCACGCTCACCTCGAACTTGCCTTCGGCAAAGATGGGAACTTTTTAGATGTCTTCCATTTCTCTGCCCACCATTTTTTATCATGTCAGGATTGTTAGGCATGAGTTAGAGGTAGTTTTTTATGGCGGTGGTCATGCCCACATCCTGCATTTCGTCAATAGTAACACCATTCAGTTTGTACATTACTCACTCGAAAGGTGCGAATTAACACAGTGATCGTGGGGTGTGTCCCATCCTCATTCATGACCATACCTCGGATGCGCAGGATCAATTGCGAAGGCAGGGTGTAAATACCTTGATGCTCGATCGCCTTTCGAACCTCATGCCCGAGGGCATAGGGGCCGGTCAGATATGGCTGGTAGCAATGCAGCTTAAACTTGTCGATCCTGTCGTCGAATTCTGCTTGCTGGGTCACATTTAATATATTATCATCTTTCATGCCTGTTCAATTTTTAACCCTAGACTACGTAGAAACTGCTTGTTGGCGTGTTAGCACGCCAGTTTTTCGAGCTCTTCTGTTCCCGGGTTTGGTGCTGCTCTCAACTGTATGAATGGTATGGCTATCGAAACTCTATCCCATCATTTCAGGTGTAGATGCAAAGTGATTTTTTCGTTTCTGAATACTGTATGCTTATCGTCCTGATCGACAATCGTCACGACCATATCTTGCACGCACTTTGCTATAATGAGAACGTAAATAATGCTTTTCGGAACTTCGACCAGTTTATAAACTGGCGGGGCCGTCGGTGTGAACTCGTGCAGCATATGGTTTGTTTTACCATTGATGTAGCAGCCGTTCGCCAAATTAGAGTTCATGTTAATCACGTTCACTGGATATGTTCACCGGTCGCGAGGAGTTTTGTATTTTACCGGCTTCGTAGTTTTGCGTCTCGAACCCCAACATTGCCCCTATGGTATCCAGTTTGGTAAATTTTATTTCGGGACTGCAAAATATTTCTTCATTAAGCATGTTTGGGTTACCGCATAGTTAAAAAGTCACGTCTGATGGGACGGATTTCTCTATGGTATTGGCGATGTCCTTCAGTTAATATGTACCGGTGGGAATGCTGATTTCCTTCATGTGTCCTGCTACTATGTACCGGAAAGCAGAATTCACGTTTCCTTCTATGTTTGATATGGTATTGTACGTTTTAAAATAATTAAGTCCGACGACCCACTCACCTCCCAGCTCCAAGGGTGGGTAAAACGTCGCCCTCAGCTCGGATGTCTTACAACTTAAAATGACGAACACCGACATACTGACTGGGGTATATACAGCGGATGGACAAAATAATATGATCACCATGCAATATAGTACATTTTGTTGCATGTTGGCAACACTGCCTCCGTATAAATAATGCGACGAGTATGTTTTGCACAGTTTACGTGCCAAGCCTTGTAGGTTNTGTTGGCAACACTGCCTCCGTATAAATAATGCGACGAGTATGTTTTGCACAGTTTACGTGCCAAGCCTTGTAGGTTATATTTCAGTGTATTATACGCTTTGTTCCGCGACGGTTAAAACAAGCGATAGGTGAAATGTGTGATATCTCAGACTTCAAAAGAGGGCAAATCGTTGGTGCTCGGTTAGCGGGATCGTCTGTGACGAAAACAGCTGAATTGTTTAACGTTTCACGAGCGACAGTATCCACGGTAATGACAGCATACATAAAACATGGTAAAACATCATCGGCGAAGAGGAATAGTGGGCGAAACCTAAAGTTAACTCACAGAGACCGACAAACATTAAAAATAATTGGGGCCAGACAACATAAAACTACCGCGGCAAAAGTGACGACAGAACTCTACACTCACTTGAGTAATACTCTTTCGACAAAAACAAAACGGCGGGACCTCCACAAAGCTAACATTCATGGAAGGGCTGCAATTGCGAAACGCTTTATAACGAAAGCCAACGCTAAGCTGCGAAAGAAGTGGTGCCACGATCATAAAACCTGGATAGTTGATGATTGGAAGAATGTGGTATGGTCTGATGAATCATCGTTTACATTGTTTCCAACAAACGGCCGGGTTTATGTATGGAGAACCCCAAAAGAAGCCTACGATTCGGACTGCCTGCTTCCTACAGTCAAGCATGAGGGAGGTTCCATTATGATATGGGCGACTATATCGTGGCATTCAGCTGGTCCTCCCATTCACATCACTGGCCGGATTACTACGAATGAATATCTCAACATCCTCAATGATGAAGTTCTTACTATGAATAGCATATTGCTGCCAAACACTGCCATATTCCAAGATGATAATGTGCCCATACCACCCAGAGCACCGATTGCAGTTATCAAGGCTGGAATGAATCCTCCTGTATTTTTCTTCCCTCGCCACTTCGAATTTCGTCTCTCTTTCTTCGCCCCCATGTCCATCTTCTCCTTAGCTTTCATAGCATTGGAAATGTCCCGCGTGTCTGCCTGGTGCCTGGCTTACAGATCCTTGTGCTGTGAATAGGCGATATTGTTCCACATGCACTCCTCATCCAGCACATTGATACCCGTATCGCCACATGCCAGCCTTTTAGCTAGCTTGGTTCCTGGCCCGCAGAATCTATACCCAAGAATGTGCAGCTGGAAAGTCGATTGTTGATCAGCATATCGATAATCACTCTTCCAGATTTTATCTTTCTTCTATGACTCATCACATGCTACTGCACTACGAACTGAGATATACCCTATTTTTATGTTTTTGTTTCATTATCATGGAGATAATTATGCAACATGTTAGTCTTCCTGTCCGCATCACCGAGGAAGATCTCAAAACCTCACATGAAGCACGTGATGGCACGCTGTTGCACAATACTGTTAGGTGATTGATTTGCGGACCATTGGTTTGCAGCAAAACATGTGTGCTGTTGAGTTTGCTGGAGGAACCGAATGGACTCAGGTTCGAGAATATGTACCTGTTCTCCAAATAGCTCCAGCAACCAAAATACCAGCATCTAGCACGAGTAATAGAGGCTGTTGAAGGCCTACACTATTTCCCGTACAGTGATAACGAGGCTGTCGTGCCACAGAGTGACGCATTGCCGAACCCAGTATTTATTTTCGATGATGTGGGATTTGAGAAATAGACTTCCATACAGAAGTACTTTAGCATGGGACATCATGCGGGACTGTGTATATTTGAGTCAAACATATTCGCACATGCCAAAACATTGTTTCGCATGAAGGATACGAACTTGCAGCATGAGTACGATGACCACATCAATACAGACATGACATTCGCAGAGTTCTTTGGGCTGGAACTAGGAGTACAGCATATTGGTGATCGATAAGGATTGGCCAGTACATCAGAGAAGGTACATGCTGGCTTAGATCCGTTTATAGTAAGATGCCAACCATGAGTCACGATGCCATTTCAAAATTCGGACATGTTCTATGCTCCGATGATGATGATGGGAATCGGTTCATGGAAGCTTGCCTCGCTGCTGTTCACAGGGGCCTGTTGCTTCTTGGGAAAAATATCGAGACTGTGAAAAATTAAGTGGTAGAAGATTTAGTGGCCATCAACTCGCACATAGAGGGTACAGAGGCGTAGATAATAGACATGGTCAATGTGTCGAAAGCACAGAGATGGGAAAAATTGAAGGTTCTTCAAAATATGTTAATGTCCAAACAGGCTGCGAAAACCGATTCTGCAGGGCATAGCAGGAAGGTGCTGGATGTGTGCATCGACCTACTGGAAAGGATTGAAAATTTACTTTCCTCAACTCAAGAGTGGTTGTGTGTTTATTCCATTCTATTAATGATGGCAGACTGAACCAGACTTGCCACTAAGTTGCAACGGGCCATCGAAGCTATTCGCGCGAAATATCTACTCGCGAAAAGTTGCAGGCTGGCTCTCGAGAATCGAATGGAAGAGGCTTACAGTCCGATAACCAGCCATCTCGACGAAATTGGTTTTCAATGCCAGGAGGAAGCTTTGCCTTGGCCCGATATCAAATATGAAATCAAGGAGGAAGGGCCAATACTGACATATTAATGGACAAGAAGTCCGGAACTGCCCGAATCGGAAGGGAGCATCACTAGCAACGAAGACTATTTGCCCCATATCGATTTGTTGTGTGTGCTAGAACAGAAACGAACACGAGAGCATGGAAAGATGTGGGCCTCTGTTCGGGCACTACATCGTTCCTACTCCAATTGACACAGTGACAAGACATATGGCTTGCGACAACATGGTTTCTCAGAAACAAGGAAGTTATGCTTTTTCCAGGAGATGTGATGCAGATCGGCAAGCGCAAGTTGAAAAAGATTCATGTTCTGTGCTAATTTTTGTTTCATAGGCATCCAGAACACTACACCGAATCGGATTTTCACAAGTACCATTGCCTGCTACAGTCCAGTCGTTCTCAATATGAGAACGATAACCCCTCGACACTGCGATTTAAGGACACAACACATGCGAGATTCGGCATTATCGCTGCACTGTTTCCACGATTAGACGAAGCTATTGGATCGGGTCTGCTGCTGCAGAATATTGACGCAAAACGCAAGATAGACTACATGTTTTGAGACTATCCGAACGAAGTCATCGATATACTGCAGCTACTGGTTGCTTCACAGTCTGTGGGAAACCTATCGCACGCCAAAAATATTACATCCATCATCAAAGAACTCGTCGTAGCTGGCTACGTCGTGAGATGACGAAATATGCCATTTATGCGGAATTGCACAGGTCGTCTAGACGGAATTATTCTCAGAGAAAGTACATCATGAAAGCGCTGGGCGATACTTTCCAATCCAACCTGATCGAAATGCAAGACTTTGCTCATGCGAATAAAGGCCACCAATACATTTTGATCGTAAGAGGCATGCTTTCCAAGTATGCCTGGGCCAGACCGCTCAAATTGTAGAATACGTGTGATGTCACCGAGGCCATGGTGGATGTGTTGAGAGAAGGACACTTACCAAAAAATCTCCACACTGACGATGGTAAAGAATATTTTAATGTTACTTTCTGTGCTCTTATGACAAGGTATGGCATAAACCACTATTCCATGTACTCTGGACTCAAGACTAGCACCATCGAGTGTTTTCACCGGACTCTGAAAGTCAAATTGTGGAGCCATTTCACTGTTAATGGAAACTACAAGTGGCTTGAGCTACTGCCGAAACTCGTCAGCTAGTATAATTATACTGTTCCATCTACCACTCGCACGAAGCCCGAAGATGTCAAGGATGACTCTCTGCTACGGAGTGTGTACTTCAACTCCAATAAGAGGGACCCACGCAAGCCTAAAGCCAAAATCGGTGACTTAGTGTGCATCTTCAAACAGTGTGGCATTTTCCACGATGCCTATCGTCACAATTGGTCTGTGGAATCGTATGAGTTGGTTCGCATACGACATTGGTGCCCATGCATGTATTACCTCGAGGACCTACATGACGAACCCATCGTCGGAGGCTTTTATGCAGAGGAGATCCAGCCTACAAAATTTCCTGATGTTTATTTGGTGGAAAAGGTGCCGAAACGATGTAACGGACCTGTATATGTGAGGTGGCTTGGGCACTCGAAGCGTAACGATTCCTGGGTCCACAAGAAAGACATTTTGAAATAGGAACTGCGAATATTTTTTAGTAATGTTATGTGCATGTATTTTTTAAAAATAAAACAGGGTTTACCTTAATTAATATTGATTTTATTTTTGCCTGTTTTATATGCAGTATTACATGGCTGAAGATAGCTAGCTCTGTTAAAAAGGCTAACATTCCTTTCCCAATACATGTACAGGAGGTGACTTAGTCTATCTGACCCCAAGCAGGTGTGAAAACGATTTGAAAGCACATATGCATGCAGGTGTGCAGTTACCTGATGCCATGCATGTGAAAACCTCATGGTCATCCGACACCATGCAGGTGCGAAAACGACTTTGAAGCACATATGCTTGCTGATGTGCAGTTACCTGATACCGTGCAGGTGCAGACCTTTTGAAAATGCTAATATTGCACTCCCCCCCCCCATCCATTCCCGTCCTCCTCCCCCTCCTCAACGAAAACCGCGGCGAACACCTGCGTCCCTGACCTTGAATATGGTCGGTTGCAGCCGGATTCTACAAGGTTTATTTGCACGGGATGTAGATTTCAAGGTCATTTCGCGTGCATTTGGCTCGGAGGTTTACAACACTCTACCCCCTTCTTTTCCCCACAGTGGTGTCTAGATGTACGCCTGTTATAACAAGCGCCTTGCGAGCCTGGTAGGTGGTTTTATTATTTTTTTAATCCAATTTCATACAATGCAGAGCTGAATAACGCCTTTTTTACTAAGCATTTTTTTTTTCGAAAACAAGAAGGTATTAATATTAGCATATTTTTTACAGGGTCCTATATGGAATGTACTATCGCATTATACTAAAAAATATATATATATAGGTCTTTTCATTTACAAAACTATTACAATTTATAAGTCAGATTGGAAATTTTAGAAATCCGAAGTAGCAGGTCTATATTGTTAGATTTTTACAATTATTTTAAAATTAAAACATTTTTTTTTTGTTACAGGATTTTGTGATGGAGGGGGGTCGAACAATACGTCCCCCGATGCACTGGGTACTGAAGCGACAGGCCAAAATAATTTAATTTTTATTAAAATCATTTATAAGCAACATTAATCGATTGAATTTTATTTAAATTAATACAAACAGTATAAAAATGGAATTATGATCTGCAGCGACACTCTAAACCGATATAATCATTAAAAAATTTAAGGTAGTGAGCCGATACTTTTTAGTTTTTTATTAAAATAGTTTTTATATAAATCATTTTTTATTAAACTAATTATATGGTTGACGGGGGGATGAACATGCAACAGGGCATTGAGCCCTGGCCGTGACGCTTACCAACATTGCGAATGGCACCGACGAACATGGCCGCCACCCGCGTCNTAGCGAATGGCACCGACGAACATGGCCGCCACCCGCGTCTACCAAGATGGTGGACGGATCCTGATCCAAAATGCCAGATGCCATGTCCCAAAACTGACATATATACACTACTAATACAACTGGTCATTAAAAATGTTCGCAAAAATCGGGTGTCTCTACTCTCTACGTACACCGGAAATCGAACTAAAGTTCTCCGAATGCAGGTCCATTATGTTACCACGGGGAATCGGGAACAGAATTTTAGTCTCCGCAGTCAAACACAGNAGTTCTCCGAATGCAGGTCCATTATGTTACCACGGGGAATCGGGAACAGAATTTTAGTCTCCGCAGTCAAACACAGCTACACGTTCATTTTTCAGCGATGGACACGTCCGAAAAGCCGACAACACGCATGCTTTGAAACTGGTGCTGCAAGCGAACGTGATGTTAAAACACGTGTACGATTGACAAGTGCAGAACAGGGCGCCGATATGATAAACCAGCCGTGCGTGATGGATCACCCGCCAATAAGTCAAGCTATCGAGACCGACACACCCGTAGCGATGGTTGTTCGTGTAGCTTCCCGCTCGTACAATACGTAAGCCCGATAAATACAGTGTACGGTCATAACTCACGCGAATGTGTCTGCTGACACGCGAACAAACACATCGTCTCCTCGGGAGGGAAGGGGGGGGAATGTTTTTCACGAAGTGATAATGGTTTTATTTACTTTTACTCTGCGTGTGTTTACAACCCCGTTCGGTATAACACATCTATATCTTATCTTGGTATCAGAATAGGTTTTTTTTTTGCATGGCCAGTCGTTAAGTTGGACCTCGCATGAACTTCCGCCCACACATGTGTACCCTTACTGGGCAATGTGGAGGTACAAGTTGTCCTTTGATTTAATTGATGATCCTCTTGCTTTAAGATATGACTTTCTGTCGGACCACACCGTTATAATTTTTTATTTTTTATTATTTGTACAAAGGTTTTTTTGAAAATGAGTTGTCAAAGATATTTTTGTAACACCACAAATAAATAAGAATGAATTTCACAAATTCTTAGCGTGAATTGTGTAAAACTTATTTTGAGAAGTTTAAAAAGCAAGAGCTGTTGACTTCAGTTGGTTATCGACATTGAGTTATATAAAAAACTTTGTATGTTTTCTCAAATATTTTGTAGTAAATAGACATAATTTCAACTGTGGACGTTTACAAGAAAATATTTGCCAAATAGTTTGTTTTAACAAATACAGAACATTACTGTGCATGTTATTCACAAAATTGGTNTACAAGAAAATATTTGCCAAATAGTTTGTTTTAACAAATACAGAACATTACTGTGCATGTTATTCACAAAATTGGTAAGCATACGAAGTGAAATGGATTTGTGGATCATTTGATGTATGCCACCCCTTTCGCCGATTATCTGCACGAGTGTCTGGGAATGGTCCTTTGTGCCTGTTTGATTTGCCGCATGCTGCGAAAGATTCCCTGTCTTTTGGGCTGCGGCCAGGCGAGTTAATTTACCGCACACTGATTGTTAAATGGCGTTCCGGCATTTCCTTGGTTAGTGACACCATTTTGTTGGCGAGTGCAACTGGNGCCGCACACTGATTGTTAAATGGCGTTCCGGCATTTCCTTGGTTAGTGACACCATTTTGTTGGCGAGTGCAACTGGAGTTTGTGGTGTAAGCAGCCGTTTCAACTCTGTGATTTACGTTATCTCCCCAATAGCACAATCTGTTTTAATCAAACTTGTCATGACCAGCCAGTAAGCTTAAATCAAGCTAACTAGTCTGCACATGCCAAGTTTGTAACAAGCTTATATGGTTACACTTGTCGCATGCCTACCTTGGAAACTTACAAGCATAATTCAAGCCATCTGCAAGCTTGGCATGCTATCTGGACTGTAGTCAATGTTTCTAACACACAAATATTCACACCGCTAACATGCGTGTAACTCCGTGAAGATATAAAATAAGGTACAAGAGGTTTCCTAAAATGAAATATTAATGAATATACAGAAAAAAAATTCCAGGTGAGTTACCTAGTGAATAAAATAATAATGAGTGAGTGAAGAGGTTTGGGTGGCTCTTTACATCGAGGTCTTGAGAGCCAATGAGGGTGAAGTGAGGTGAGTATGAAACGGCGCCGGAATGGAAGGGCGGGGGAAGCGGGAGATCCCCGAGGAAACCCGCCAACCAGTGGCATCGTCCGGCATGATTCCCACTTGCGAAAATCCGGAGTGACCCGGCCGGGGATTGAGCCCGGTTCACCTTGGTGGGAGGCGAGCAGTCCAACCGCTCAGCCACCGTGGCCCCAATTAAAATGATATATATTTATTTTTCTTCCAATCGTATAGATCAGCATATAGTCAAACATTCCTTAAATTAATAACACTATGTACTAAATAACTTTAAAACAAGCATGCACCTGATACGAAACCACAAATTATTATTAATGTAATATGTATTGGCCACATGACATTCCAGATCGTGTTCAAAATATTAATTCTTTAAATTTTTCGAAATCATCAGGGTTTCGGGAAGTAACACAAGCTGTTTTTTTTTTNGTGTTCAAAATATTAATTCTTTAAATTTTTCGAAATCATCAGGGTTTCGGGAAGTAACACAAGCTGTTTTTTTTTTGTGTTAATTTTTACATTCTAGTGATTTTTTATTTCGCGTCACAAGTGTAAATAAGGATTACAACTANTTTTTTTTTTGTGTTAATTTTTACATTCTAGTGATTTTTTATTTCGCGTCACAAGTGTAAATAAGGATTACAACTATTTACGTTCACGAATTAATCTCTTGAAGAAACAGGTTAAACACATAGGAAGAGACGTTAATGCAGTTACGTAATAGTGAGTGGGCAATCGAAATGCAGATATTCAGAGTAACATATCACATAATTTCAGTAAAATTTGTAATATTTACTTGTGTTTCTGCTTCACTTTCTAGGACATATCCTTTTTAGTACCCAAACTGTATTTTTGACATTTATTTCGTATCAACTTAGTGGCTGCAGGTTTTCAGTGTCGTTCTATTACGCCTCACGCAAACCATAAGTACATGCACGTTACCTGACTTTTATGTTCTACGTTTTTTGTACATCACCAGAGAGAAAATTATAATTCATATTAGTAATTTGATTGTTAATATATTCGTTTTAAATAACTCATTAAATTATTAAACTGGCTACTCAGGACAATTTAATATCATAGTTATAAATATATTAAAAATTGCTATTAATTTACCCAAAAATATCTATTTTTGAAACGAACATTTAGCGTGTTGTAAATGTTGTTTATCTGACCAACCTTGTTGGTGACAACTTCATTAAGCGGCCTTGAGAAACTAAGGGATTGCTGCTTTCCTCACCTACTGCACAAATACCTTGATACGGTTTAGAACCAAGGGCAAGATTTGCTACCATGATCAGAGCGGATACGCCTGTCGCTTTTACCGTAACATCACAGATTCACACAAATAAAAAATTAAACATTAAGTCTTCTACCTAGGGTATTCACTGTATATTCACTCTTTTTTAACCAAACGTTCGATTAATAACCCCATATATGGCGTGTCTAGCTGTTTCCCAAATATGTCAACTCCTGTTAACACGAAAGTATCTTATGTTTGGTGCAANCCATATATGGCGTGTCTAGCTGTTTCCCAAATATGTCAACTCCTGTTAACACGAAAGTATCTTATGTTTGGTGCAATTGAACTTTTACTTTCATTTTATCAATAAATTATCATATTTAATCTATAATAAATATATTTAAAAGAGAGAGAACGTAAATGTGCTGGTAATGCCTAGTAAGAAATAGTTCTCATGCTAAATATTATTAAGCTAAGTGCGCATGAATGCGGTACGTTGTCCCTTTACTGTAATGTTTTAGACTTAGNCTCATGCTAAATATTATTAAGCTAAGTGCGCATGAATGCGGTACGTTGTCCCTTTACTGTAATGTTTTAGACTTAGTTAAGCTTTGTTTGCACGAAGTGGAGGAAAAAATAGTCTGAAAGACGATTTTTAGGAGGGCTTCAGAAAAGTTGTAAGTAATCATGAATTGTCTGGCATCAGTTTTTAAAATACAAGTAGTTGGAACACAATCTACACTTTCATGGATGCGAACTTAATTTAGTTCGAACTTTCTGCATGTGTATTGTTATTTTGCTATTTTATAAAAAAAATATATATATATTTTGTAAATTGTATTCGATTGTATGTGTTCCATACAAAGCAGTTTAGACACAACAATCGAAAATAAAGATATGATCTACTAGTAATAAGTTATAATAAAAATCCTAGATACGAGAATTAAGAATAAGGATTGAAACTTCAAACATTTCCTCTGCGAATCCTAAAGTTTGGCCCAAGAAATTTCAGAAACGCTAAAAGCTCAAAGTCTAGAGTTGTAATTCAAAGTTTGAAATGGTTTTTAATCCTACGACATTGCGTTATAAAATTCTTGACCCACAGTCTCTCCTTATTTCTTTCTGAAATGCTTGTACGTGTTTCCAGAAGCAAATATGATTCGCCATTATATTCTCCTCCCTCGGAGGCCTTGCGAAGGGAGAACGTGCTTCGAGGCCCGCAAGGCCTCCCAAGAGACGGCGGGGGTACGAATGGTCACATTACGTCCCTTGTCCCTTCGTGCCGCCGTCTCAGTACTGTTGAAGGGCAAACATAGGCTCTCTCAGAGAGAACCTCGCCCATTCAATAAGCCTGTGCGACTGGGCGGCAGGGAAATCAGCGAGTGCTATCGGGAATAGGAATGGCTAGTCTGCCTCTTAAAGAAGCCTCCTCCTCGGCGATCGCTTACCTCCTTACTTCCTCACGAATGATATTCTGCTATTTCTGATGGCGCGTAGGGCGGAAATCGCTTAACGTCTTATTCCTTTCCCTGACTTGAATTCATAGGCTTCTCCTTGTTCATCTAAAACTTCCTTCCAGCTTCCATGCTCTACAAAGAAATGTGTAATATTGGAAGTAACTTTTGATTCCTGGCTAGCAAGTAGTATACGGCATTCCTAGGTAAAAGTTACAGTGCAGTATTTTCTGCTGCACGTATCAACAAGTACTAAATCCCACAGAACGCAAGCGCAATGACGCACGATGTAATCGATAGGAGGATTTGTTCACATATACACACTCTCCAAATAATTTTTAATATGTAGACGTTAAATGTGATGTAATTACTAGAGACCCGGAAACACGTTAAACTGCATTCACGTNAATAATTTTTAATATGTAGACGTTAAATGTGATGTAATTACTAGAGACCCGGAAACACGTTAAACTGCATTCACGTGTACATATGTGTTTGTGCGTCCATTGGTCCATAGTTTGTTAGACACGCACCGAACGACTTTCAACCAATAACGAACCTGCAAGGATCTTATCCCGTGCTACCTGGCCTGGGGTTAAACTGGAGCCACAGCCAATGAACAACTAACTGATGTTTGAATGCGCNAATAATTTTTAATATGTAGACGTTAAATGTGATGTAATTACTAGAGACCCGGAAACACGTTAAACTGCATTCACGTTTACATGTGTGTTTGTGCGTCCATTGGTCCATAGTTTGTTAGACACGCACCGAACGACTTTCAACCAATAACGAACCTGCAAGGAACTTATCCCGTGCTACCTGGCCTGGGGTTAAACTGGAGCCACAGCCAATGAACAACTAACTGATGTTTGAATGCGCNACTTATCCCGTGCTACCTGGCCTGGGGTTAAACTGGAGCCACAGCCAATGAACAACTAACTGATGTTTGAATGCGCTAAGGATTGTGGAGTTTAGCTTGTTGCCGAATGAATTAGCGACATTTCCGGGTCTCTAGTAATAAGGGCCGCCTGTTTTTCGCGAAAAGATTCCACGACTAGTTGTACTGAAAAGTACATTAGTTCGGAACCTATTTCGTATCTCACGCGTCTTATGTGTTTGCAATCCAATCACCGACGTTCAGTTTTGGAACAACTTAATTTTGATTGGCCCAGTCTAATAGAAAATGTTTTCTCGCACAGACACGCTGCCAATAGCAAACGAAATTCTCAAGTGTGCGCTTACGAAGTTGAAATACAACCTGCGCATGGAGGTTCTCGCGAACAACCGGTGGCTCTACAAGTAATCTCACAAGAAAATTATAAATTTACTACGAGAATATTCTGTAAAAAAACACACAAAAACATTACATTTAAAGGGAAAAAAACATATAGACAGAAGCTGAAAGGAACAGTCTTGACATGTTTAGTGAACGTGCTCACGGTCGTAGACACGTTGCGCGTGAATGATATTTATGCCCCGCACTGTACACAGCAAGGCACCTGTGCCTAGTCCTCCCTGTGGCTATCTGATTTGTGGAATCTCCCACACTTCTTTGACATCTATGGTTAATGCTTATGTCATCGAGCGCGCAGCACGTTCTTCACTGTTGCAAGAGAAGTGCTGAATACAAGTACGATGCTCACCAAAAAATTACGTGATTGCAACTCTTGAACAAGAGTTCTTTGTGCCTAATGCAAGTGACAAAAATAGTATTGGGACAAAGTGACACGATAAAAAAAATTAATTTTTCGGTACAATTCCATTCCGAAGGGGCATCTCAAAATGCCGAACTGGGACGAGTGGAATTAAAGAGGGACAAAAATTTCCCTATGTAATTAACATTATTCAAATATCTGATTTATAAGCTGCGCTAAAGTGTAAATTTGATTAAAACCATCAATTTTTCATCAAAATCTTTCTAAAATTTACAAATTTCTCAAACTGTGCTAGGATTTTAGCACAGTTTCTTACAACATTAAATTCTATATAAAGATTATAGCACAATTATATAAAAAAATACTAGCGTAACTTATTGTACCAAAGTGGCAAAATAGTAACCAAGAGTGGGATGAAGAGTGGTATAACATAAATAAATAAAATTTGATAATATAATTAACTATTATTAAGTGTAACGAAGTGGCATTAAAAAGGCACAATGAAATTTTAATAAATACCAGTTCACTAGGAATTTCAATGAAAACGAAATTATTTATCAAATTAAAATTCTACCCCATGCATAGATTTACCATTTTTCATTATCTTCAAACCTTTATATGTTGTTGAACAAGTCCTTCATTTAATGGTTTTATATATTTTTCATCTATAATTTTTAAATAACGGTCTGGCAATGGGATTTTATATTCACCATCGAGAATACAATTAATTTTTTTTACCAAAGATAAAATTTTTTTTTTTAAATCTGTAGTTTTTTATTTATATTCTTCTCTAGTTCTTGTAGAATAATAAATTTATATGAACGATTCTATTGGTTGAGCAGAGCTTCCATTTATATAAAAAAAAATTTAATATCACAAAGTAAAATTTTTTACATAAATGGAGAGCAAAATGGAGAAGAAATGTAAAAACTATGGCGAATAAAAAGATTATTAACTGTTTATACTCACATAAAAAAAACAAAGGATAAACACGTTAATAAATTTCGAAAAAGTTTCAATCAGCAAGTCACTGAGAAACAATTAGAGAAACAAACAAACGAAATCACATTTTAATAATAATATAGAATATACAACGAAAATATGTAAACATTACCAAAAACTAAAAATATAAATTGTTTTATGTACACCTCATCCTTAGACAAGAGATAAACATTCTTTATGTAGAGTATGTGTAAATGAGTATGTGAGAAAGATATATAATAAGAAAAAGCAACCTAAAGCAGACTTGGCTGCATTAGAGAAAGAAATCATAATTGAATCTAATTAAAGTAGTGATGATACTAATAATACTTACCGATAAATACATTTATCAAAATATATTATTTACATTTTAATTTTCTTATAAAACTTCTTGCTATATAAAAATAGAGAGAAAAAATGGCAACACCAAAGCTAGGGGAAATTAAGGTGAGAGAGTTGAGAGAAAAGGCTAAATTGTTAAATATAAAAATTATATACACAAGTTGAAGAAGAACTATCTAATTAAAGCAATAATTAAAAATGTTAATCAAGTAAGTGAGATGAAAATTGCAATACATATAACGAGTGAGATAAGAGAAAAAAAACTATTATACACAAATTAAATAAGAGCGATCTCATTAATAACACAAAGAAAAATAATGAACACAATTTTAACTATTTACCTTTCGCTAATGCTGTTATTAGTGAAGAACATAAACCAGATGAAAAACATTTGAAGAATATATTTTCATTCTCTAATAATATATACCTTAATACTAGAAAAAGAAGAATTAACAAAACTTATATAGTTAATAAGGCCTTGAAGAATACACTACGGACATAAATTACAGAAAAAAATATTGGTTTATTAGAGCCTAATCATTGTTATGAATTCATATAAATCTAAGGTGTTTAAAATAATGAATGATGCTATTGGAAAGCACAAGGGACTTAAGGCTAATATAAAAATAATTGCTTATTATCACATTCCCAATTATAATCAATCAGAACAAATTTCGTTTCAGTCATTTAACTTTACTATAACAAATAAAAGAGGTATTATACAATTTTACAAAAAAGCAAGAACAGGATTACTAACACGAATGTCTGATTCTCAAAAAGATGAACTGGTTGGACATTAACTAATATTATTTGTTTGCAACTAGCCATTAATAAATATAATCTATTAAATGGTGCATCATATATTGAAATGCCCAAATTTATTAAAGACAAGAAAGCACGTATTAATGTTAAGAATAATGATGAAAAAGGTTTTGTTTGGGCAATCAAATCAGCACTATATCTGACAGATGAAGATCCACAGAGAGAAACTTAATAAAATAAGACAGGGTTAAATATATATAGAATAGTAAATAAGTTTGATTACCCAATAAAAATTCATAATATAGCAAAAATCGAAGATAGTATTTTCTTGAGTTGGTAAATAATTTCTTTTTCATTGAAATTCCCAGTGAATTTGTATTTATTCACGGTATTTATTCAAATATCATTGTGCCACTGTTATGCCACTTCGTTGCACTTTATAATTGTTAATTATATTATCAAATGTTATTTATTATTGTTGTACCACTCTTCATCCCACTCATGGTTTATATTGTGCCACTTTGCAAAAATTAGTTCCGCTAGTATTTTTATATAAAGAATTTATATAGAATTGTGTTAGAATATTTATATGTAATTTAATTTGATATGAAACTGCGTTAGAATCCTAGCACAGCTTGGAATATTAGTCAATTTTAGCAAGATTTTCATTAAAAATGTATTGATTTCAATGAAATTTACACATTAGCGCATCTAATAATGCAATTATTAGAATAATTTTGATTAAATGGTGATATTGTTGTGCCTCTTTTTTTCCACTCGTCCCAGTTCAACATTTTAGGATGCCACTTCGGAGCGGAATTGTGCCGAAAAAAAAAACATTTTACCATGCGCTTTTATTTTACTACTATTTTTTATCAATTTAATTTGTTGAAAACTTAGTTTTGCCACTTCATTTTGCTGCTTTATTTGGTCAGTATGTATTATAAGCATCATATAAGCTAAACAACAACCACCTTTGTCCGCAATTTTGAAAGATAGCGCCGCATGTAAAATAAATCTGTTACATTATAACTTGAAAACTACTCAACCAATTTTTGCCAAACGTATGAAATGCTATGATAGGCCAGGTAAATGTATGTAAATAAAATTTGTTAGGCAGTTATTTTCTAAATGACGGCCAGACAAATATTTTAGGTTTATTAGGTATAACTACCATATCATTTGACCAATATCAACTAACTTTTGGACGCTGACAATATCTATTACAAGCATCAAATAAACAGAAAAAACTTTTGCCCGCCATTTTTTAAGATAGCGCTACATGAGTTAGTCAAGTTTTTGTGTAATTTATCGGGAAACAATTGACAGATTCCTACCAAATTTGGCAATCAATTAGTATTGCCTCAGTTGATATGTAAAAATATGTTTCAAGTATTCAAACACTCATTTTCAGAATGGCAGCTATCTAGTTTTTTGAGCATAGTATGCTATATTAGATACTATTTAATAAATTCCAACTTAACTTTGATTGCTGGGAGTATATATAACAAACATCAAATGTGTCTACATCGAGACTCTTTTATCCTCAATTTTGTAAGATCGTGCCACGCGAATAAATAAAGTTTTTATGTCATACATCGGGATTGGCTGATTCCTACCCAATGGCTGATTCCTACCAAATATGGCAAAAAAAGTAGTACTGCGGTTGGTAATGTTAAATGATATGTTTTAGGTATGTCACGCACTTAATTTAAAAATTGCGGCCATATAGCTTTTATAGTATTGTATGTTATATCGTCGAAACCATGAAATTAATTCCTATTTAACTTTGTATAATAGCTGTATATATCACAACAATAAAATTTGTACAAACAAAATCAAAAACGTTTTGTTACAAGAAAATTAGCCTAATTTTGGCCTGTGGTTATACTTACCGTTACATAGAAAAGTTCATAAAATAGTTCTACTTAGTTAAATATTTTTTTTACCGGTAATTTGGATAATAATTGCTCAAATTTCCCCAAACGTCATATCAATGTACGTGGTACTGAACTCCTGTTCCCGACACCAAAATATTATTTCCAGTATACAAATTAGCCTTTCCGTGGGCAATGGTATTGGTTACTTATGACTAGGGGCAGTGGTATTTCGTGAAAATATTTCGAGACAAGATACAGTCCAAAGCACTGTACGGTCGTCCAGCTTCTTTTATTGGCTAAAAAATGTTCTGGTCCGTGTTAACTGTTTGCGCACGAATCACGAAGGTTCAGTGACGGAGTTATTTAGTCGTTAGTGGCTTGGTCAAAGACGGACATGGCACCAGCAGCCAATGGAGGTATAACAACAGCTGAGGTGTGTATACAGTATTGAAGTGTACTGTGTGCTCCGATTTTTACGCGAAAACTCACTGGCCCTACTTATGACACAACTGTTTCATAATTTCTGGCTTTTTGCGCCCCGTATCTACTGAAGCCCTTTCCAAAGGTTCCAAACTGACAATTTTTATGTGAAATTCGTAACTACATTTCACACCATAATGTTCGCCCTCTGCAACACCTGAATCGAAATACCAATGTGTACGTTAAGGGGCTAATATAATGTTTGGCGAACGGCGTTCCAACATTTGTTTGCCAGTGAAGCCATTTTGCTGACTTGTGAAACTGGAGTTCGCGGTATAAGCGGCTGGTTTACGTCTGTATTGTTGAGTACTCTGTGACTTCCATGCGTCCTGACCAATAGAAATGTGCTTGTGCTTTATATTATTGGCAGCAGCTGTTTCTGAAACTGAGTTATATAGTCCTAAGAACGAATTAAGCATGCCGTCTCATGAAGGACTTCCATATCGGATACTGTTTTCTGCTATGCACAGAGTAGATAACTAACCCCTTAAGTTACACGTTAATTTTCCGTTCCAGGTGTGGCAAAAGGCGATATTTTTGATGTGACAAGTACTTGCGAATTCCTATCAATAACTTGCACGATGGAACCTATGAAAAGAACTTATATTGGTCCAAGGCAAAGGCCGCGGCCAATAATAACATTCCGGTGTGTTTGCAGCAACCCGTGTTATTAACCAGGAAAAAGACGCTGTCTGTATTGGCGCCAGCTTGTGTTCTTGTACATCACTGGCAATCATTATACCTATTTTGCATCACGTCATCCGTGAACGAGCATACTCGCCATAATACGTTAAGGGGTTAAATTTGTTTCCTTTGGAACGACCCACATATAGACCACCATGCCTGCAGGAGTTAACCCGTGGTCAGTTACATATTACCACATTCCTTCCTCACTCTGGTAAACCTTTGAGGACGGCACAAATTTACTGGCACTGAAGAAACTGTTGGAGTCAGTTGCCTGTCTTCTCCACTACAGCAATATAATTTGTGTTGGTCTCCGTAATTCCACTCATCGTCGTTCTATTGGTCACGCTTTCTGTATGTACTGTACAACGCTTGTTATTATCTGGCCGTCTACCAATGAAGTCGCACGTTGACTGTGCACAAATCAATGTGACATGACAGATGTAACAGGTTTTACAACCCATCGTGTTCATTTGATCCATTATTAGGACGAGCTAGACTTCAAACATATGTACAATTATTTTACGTTTGCATTTGGATGCCAGTATATAAGATACGGCCAAGTGAACTCTGATCCATTAACAGACCTGCATGTAAACTTGCGCCAGATCCCGTGCCACCTGGTCTGAGGTAAAGTTGGCTTCACACTGGGGCCACAGCCAATGAACAGAGAGCCGAGGCTCGAAAATACATGGTCCCGTGGAGTTTAGCATACAGGTAGTACCAGAACGTGAAGTTTTCCTGTCCCTAGACATTATTAAATAGCAAATTTGTAATCTTACGAACTGAAATGGTGACTGATTGTACATTTTTTACTCAGATTCCGAAAAGTCCAGCGAAACAGTAGAACTATAAAAGTGCGAGTTTTGTTTTTGAAGACTGTTCACGGTAAAGTGAGCACTTTCGAAATCAACCTTTGAAAAATGTCACTGCTGCTATCTGTATATATTTTGACGGGAACACTGACTGGCATGCGCCCAGTAAAGATGGATGGTAACGACGGAGGGAAATTAGTTCCGTGTCTTAACATTGAATTAAAAATATTAACTGAATATTTGTAAATAATGAAATTATTTATTTTGCTTTCGGATATTCTTATGCAAATAAGTGTAAGAATTAGCAAAAAAATTGTAAATCTTTTACTTTTCTAATTATTACACTGATTGAATTGACTGATACATGAATTAAGTGAATAGGTCCACGGCAATGTTAATTTTACATATGGTTGAAGAATACACAATGTGTATACAAATAGAACTTAAACAGGGCTTTCATAAGTGCTCAGTTTACCGTGAACAGCATATAAGAGCAAAGAAATTCCCATACAAATGTATCTCCGTATATATAGATACATACTCCTCAGAAGGTTATTTTAATCCTACCAGTTAACTTGTCCAGTCCCTGTGTCCACGATCGAGAACATGTTGCACGCGAAGGATACTTATAACCAGCACTGTAAGCAACAAGGACTTAGTACCTGGTGTTTCGGACGTCTTCCTCGTGAGTAATATCTTTTGCAGAAATTTCTGCTCCTCTTATTTTTTACAAACGGCTAATACTGAAAACTACGAACACACAGCTCGTTGTACATCGGTTGCTATGAGCACACTCGACACAAATACAGTTGCTCATCAGACAATCACACAATGCAACACTTACACAAGTACAGTTTACATCACACAATCACACGATGCGACACTTGCGCTCGTAAACGAACTCGGGACCGAATGGCAGCGGCATCGTCCGGCGCGATTCCCACTTGCGAAAATCCGGGAGTGACCCGGCCGGGGATTGAACCCGGGTTCGCCTTGGTGGTAGTCGAGTAGTCTGACCACTACACCACCGCGGGCCTGATCGCGTGCGGAAACTGCAGGGGTGGAGCGATTTCTGCCCGTTGAAATAAAAAAAAAGTAACCACCCCGGTGTGTAATTCATAACCCGTTATCTGAAGCGTCACTCGTCCAGCGACTGGATGATTGATCCCTGAGGCGCGCATTATGCACGAGCCGCGGAGCTACGAGTTTGGAACATCGACATGGCGGGGACTAGAGACTAGCGAGCCACGCGTCTACAGGCAATATTCACAACGGGAAAGAGTCAACCGCTCCCTGTTCACCTACCACTGTACATGTAACACACGCATTCTCCAGCGAGAGAAAAATGTTCCATTAATGAGGGTCAAATGCTGCACGGCCGCTTCGCCATGGTGTCCAGGTGAAAAACTACTTAAATCATACTTTAAGAGGGCGTGGTACACAAATAAACACTAAAAGCATTGTTTATAATGTACAGGTTTTTGGAAGCTAGTATAGAAAAACTAAGAAAGGGTACCACCTACATAATTTCTTTGAATAACTTTGTAGGCAAATATTTCGTCAGCGTGATGCACAACTGTCGAACTATTTCTTAAGCCATAAATTTGCACATTTTACTGCGGTGTAACATACCGCGCTAAAGGAATGTATCATTCCGTAAAACCATTTGCATGCAAAGTAGGTAGAGACTGTTATTTAGGATTGCTCGTTCTTGATTTTTCAATATTGGCATCCATACATCTGCGAACTTAAATTAAAGTGTTATGCATCAGTTTATCTACCAAGTCCTCTTAAAATACCTCCGTACACATGGGTTGTTCCAGCTTAACTGAACACTTAAGAAGTAGCTGCTTAGGATCTATTTGTCTATCTATTTTGCAACCTTCCACCAGTTACAAAATTAAAATTGCAATAAATTTCCAAGCTTTGGTAACATATATCAAAGCTGTATTTTATATTCTAAATTTTTATCCTACAGTAGATTTATTATGGCTTCAAGACCTTGCCGTACTCCGAATTCCTACCCTCCGAAATGCTAATTCCGTACTCCTTAAGAACTTGGATAATCGATACTAACAAAAATTGTAAAATTTTGTCACAATCCCGCACTTACAAACAAGCAAACATTTTTCCACGTATACTATCATGATATATTTCAATATTTATTACATTTCAGTGCGTCTTCAAAGCAAATGTTTGAAGAAAGAAGTGATAACTAGCAGCTTTGTTTTACACCTTTTAATATTCCTGTATCCGTGGTCTGTTAAGACGCTGCAAATTATTTCCATATTTTTCATGTTGACCCACTTTCCTATTATATCCGCCAAAAAATTGTGTCATATTAAATTCATGAGAGATTTCATAAGTCTCAAAACAGTTTTATATGCTGTGTTGTCCCTTTGTCTATGGTATATTACATTGTTCTTGCCAGTATTGCTTTAGTTGAAGTTATTCCATGTTGTAACAAACATATTGTTGCTAACGATTATGTAATACTCTATACCTTTTTTTTTTATTGAATTTATTAAAGTCTAATATATCTGCACTTTTTTCGTCGTTAGACAAATAACTATTTTCAAAAATAACTCCTCCAATTGTTCTGGCTTAGAAACTCACTAATAATATTACAAAATCTAGCAATTACGCCCCAATTGTGGGCTTGTTTATGTCCTCTAATAATAGCCTGCCATCCAAAATATTTTAATGATCCTCAGTCAAACGTAAAACAACCATTTGAGGGTTGCAGTGTTACATTCATTCAGTGATTTACATACATACATACATATTTATTTCCAGAAGCTGTATGTTTGTAAAAGAAAATACAAACAGCATAAAACACGTGGATTTAAAAATACCGAATTATTTATTAAAAATATTAACATAAACATAATAGCGTATATCAAATATTAAAAAAATTAAAGTCACTAAGTGTAATAAACTGTGCAATTCCATATTCCAACTTACAGAACTTAATTTAACATGCCATACCCAACACATAGGAGAACAACAGAACAAATAAAGTAACAAAACTATTATACTTAACTATCAATTAATGTTGAACAATTAAAATTCAAGAATTCATGTAATGTATAGAAGTTGTGAGTAAATATTAGCTTTTTAACTTGTATTAAGAATGTATTTTTGTCCTTATTCATTTGTGGCAATGAATTAAAATTGTTTTATCATATCTTAATTTGTACCATTATGGAAGAGAAAACGCGAAGTTGTTAGTATATGCAAATTACTGCTATTTCTAGTTGGATAGTTATGTACTTACATTACAGTTCAAACAAAAAACTGTTTATATTATTAAGGAAACAACTTCATAAATGCACTGACTTTGAGTATCCCTTCATCTCTGTACAACTGTCTGCAGGAGTCCCTCTTTAGTTTCTCACATATGATCCTAATCACCTTCTTTTGAATACCAAATACTTTCTTATAGTCGGTAGAATGAGTGAGCGAGTGAAGAGATTTGGACGGCTCTTAACAACGAGGTCTTGACAGTTGATAGAGTCGGTAGAGTTTCCCCAAAATATTACCCCATAGCGCATGATAAAAAATAAATAAACAAAATTAACTAATTTAAGTGACCTTTGTTTAACTACACTTCCTATTTCCCAAATGAGTATTGGATTTTTGAGTTCTCGCCCCTGCAAAATTTACGAAGCAATTCAAAAGTATATCAACTGAAGAAACAACACTTCTATTCACGGGAAAGCGAGCTACTTTTGGAAGCCCTGCGTAGAATACACTTTTCTCCCCATCTGTTACCGTTCAAACATGTGTAAATTTTACATTGTCGTGGGCTACTGACTTTATTCATACGCCAGTATAGTGAAAACGTGAAATTGTTAATCACTTAAATTTGTTACTAAAATATTCAATTTCGTACTCTAATATGTATATTAAAATGTATGCCAACTTGATTTGCCATAAGTTTAAACATTGCATTCACAGTGCAACGTCACATCTTCCAAATATCGTTCTTAATTCACTGCCAAATTCGCTGGGATCCTAAAATCCATTATATGTGCACAGCTAACAGCCAATAATTTTTTTTTCATAAGTTTACCTTAAGTGTTTACTTTACAGTAAACAGTCTATATGAACTGGTTTATCAGTAATGTGTGCCCTGGAAGAATGGTTGGGAGAGCGGAATTCCAGGAAAGTTCCATTCCGTTCATGGAATGAGCTGCCAAACCGAAGCGTAACTTTTGTCACTATAGGGGTCACGGTGGTTGAGCGGTTATACTGCTCGCCTCCCACCAAGGCGAACCGGGCTCAATCCCCGGCCGGTTCGCTCCGGATTTTTGCAAGTGGTGCTCGTGCCGGACGATGCCGCCGGTCGGCGGGTTTTCTCGGAGATATCCCGTTTTTCCCGCCCTTCCATTCCGGCACTGATCCATACTCACCTCACTTCACCCTCATCTGCTCTCAATACCTCGATGTTAAGAGACGCTCAAATCTCTTCTTCTTATTTGTTACTGTATATATTGTTATGGCTATATCTTCCACGTTCTCTGGCAAGAGTCCGTATACCAAAGCACTCGTACATTTTTGATACTTTTGCGATTGGCTCGTAGTTTATTAGACACTCCGTGGACTACCCCGGGTCAATAGCAGACCTGCACGAAAACAAGCAGCAAATCTCGAGCCTTCTTGTCAATGATAATTGCTAGAGCCACCTGTTTTTCGCGAAAATATTTACGCGCAATCTAAACTACAATATACCACGGGCACACTTGTAGCTTTCCTTTAATTATTGGTCTCATGTCTTTCTGTGAAGGTAGTTGTTTACCTGACAGGGCCAACCAGAATTATGTAACGTTGTCAGTGAATTCCTTTTATCTGCCAGCAGACACCGAAGACGTGTGACAGTTAAAATCATTCAGTCACTTAAGTGGATCTGAGCTTTAGTGTTTTATGAGAACAAGAAGTCCTAAAATCTTTTCGCGAAAAACAGGTGGCCCTTATAATTGGATACTCACTAAGTCGGCAGACAATGAACGGACAGCTGAGAATCTCGTTAATACACATAGGACTGAGGAGTCTAGTCTGCATGTCATTTAACTAGCGAAATTTTCCTTTCCCAAATCCACAGCGTTTATATGGACAAACAAACATAACATTTCTTACTTGTGAATTATGTTTTTGGTGCGTTTATAATACTGCTGTAAGTTCCTGATAAACATTTGCGAAGCAATGAAACAATATTCGTGTAATTTTTATCCTCGGGGTAATTTTTTTCTGAGCGTAACGACAACCATAATCGAGCGTTGTTCTCAAAGTGTAGCACAGAGTCGCAGTTATATTACAGAGGTGCAACAGCTGATCGTAACGAGAACTTCATCCTTACACACCAGAAAAATGGCGTCGCTATCCAGCAACATGTTGGAACGCCGTTTGCCAATCAGCGCCTGGTAACCTACTCGTCAGCCCTCTATCCCAGCCAATAGCGAACATTTCACAGCAGGCAGTAACCAATCAGACCCCCAAGGCCAGTTCTGAGAACCTCATGCACCCAATCAAAGAACGAGAACCTCCGCATCAAAGGAACCGCATCGCCATTTCGTTTCTGTGTTATACAGAAAGTCCCAGGAAATGGTGTCAAGCCGAAACAAGAAGGTATAAGATCTCAATACCTATCCGAAACACCCCTATGTATATTAATAGATTGTTGATAGCTTAGGGTTATGAATTTTTTTCTATGTTTTGCGCCTTACTCGCAGTTCTACGAGAAATATTGGTATGGTAGCATGAATAAATGTGATAGACGCTTGAATATTTTTTTATATTAGCTGACTGAATGGCCAATCCGGTGCAACAACATTTACGTTCATCTGTCTTAGCATGGCGCCGAGAAAAATATCGAAAAACAGAAAAAATCGGAAGCGTAGTTTGTTCATAATATTTGGTCGCGTTTAAAAAAAAAAGTTCCCATCAAACGTGTTCTTTACCTACTTCAGAAACTGCACCTTGCAAATTTCATCGCCCTACATCTACGGTTTCAGCCTAAGAATGTGATTCTAAATACAGCATGTGCAAAATTCTTATTTGTGAGCGTAAGTAAAGATGTGATAAACACAAAATACAGTGGATTAAACATGCGTTTATTTGAAAAAATTACAAACCATTGTCAAAATTATGACCCTCTTGTTTAATAGAAATGTGGCATCGCCGGAAGAAATTCTCTTGCAAGCGTCGAAACGCCATGCGATTGTTTCTTATGGTTACTTCGGCGTCTTGCAGTTTTCTTGTTAGTTCCTCCAAACTGTGGCATTATGTGGAGTAAACAAGTTGTTTGTTTACTCCCCACACAAAGGAATCAATCGGGTTCAGGTCGAGGGACCTTGGTCCACCATGACCAATCCATTTTCCTAGGAATGTTCGGTTTAGAAAATTCCTTACGCACAAAGCGTAGTGACACGGTGCACCACCATTTTGAAATGTCATATTTCTGCGTGTCTCCATGACATCATAATCTAGCAGTCCACGCAGATCGGTAGTTTAAAATAGCAAAATATGATTCGTCGTTCAAGCGATCTGGTAGTTGGAATGGGCTGATTAGCTGGCTCTTTAGTATACCACACCACATATTAACACTAAACTGTTATAACAAATTGAATTCTCTTGTCACGTGTGGGTTTTCGATATTCCATGAATGATAATTATGGACATTAAACACCTCATTGGGCTTAAAATGGGACTCGCCCGTACACAAAATTTGTCCGAACAACATCTCGTTATTTTCTTGTCTTCGTAACACCTCTTGACAAAACTGCACTCTTCTGCCATAATCCTCTGGTCACAATTTTTGGACATGTCTGACATGGTACAGATGACATCCAACTGCTTGGAGTGATTTTGAGATGCCGGTGCGGCGACACCCCATTCTGACCCTCGTCGATGGGTCTCTCTCCGTTTCTTTGACAACCGAATCTACCAGATCCGGATCCCTCATAGTGGGTGTACGGCCAGATCTAGTACCTGGTACGCGACCTTCCATGCAGGCATTATGAACTCTAAGAATCGTTCGGTGGTCAGGGAACCGCTCGTGCTGAGGCCCAACTCTACATTATGCATGTTCCCTGTAGAGTATTGCTGCATGTAGAGCGTCCCCACCCCTCGCATAACCGTAAATGTAATGCATTTCTGCGTAGTCACGCGATAAACACGCCATGGTCTCTCACGTGCAAATTTAATGTTGGTATAAACTTTGTGCTTTACATTCCCTAGTAATTACACCACGCCAATTTTTTAAGTAATTCACAGTTCAGTGCATTGTGCCACGTTTACAATCCTCGTATTAACACAAATTCACTTCACTGCGCACTTCAGCGTCTGCGAAAGAATTACGAAACAGTGCAGTAACTGTAATAGCAGATGGTAAGCAAGCGACTGACTGCAAAACAAGGACTGGTAAACACCAGTAGACCTAGCTGTCTCTGTCTAACACACATGTAAATTTCCATGCAATCATCACAAACAATCAAATGAGGTTTAGATGCTTGCAAGAGGTTTTGTAGTTCGTAATACACATATTTACTCATGTTTTTATTTTGTTTGCATCACGTTTTCGCTGACTCTCACAAATTAGAAATTCGCACATACTGCATTTCGAATCCCATTCTTAGGATGAAGCCGTGGAAGTAGCGCAATGAAATTTGTAAGGTGCAGTTTCTGAAGAAGGTAAAGAACACGTTTGATGTGAACTTTTTTTTTTAACGTGACCAAATATTATGGCGAAACTACGCTTCCGATTTTTTCTGTTTTTCGATATTTTTCTCGGCGCCATGCTAAGACAGATGAACGTAAATGTTATTACACCGGATTGGCTAATCTAAAACAAATATTCAAGCGTCTATCACATTTATTCATGTCACCATACCAATATTTCTCGTAGAACTGCGAGTAAGGCACAAAACATAGAAAAAAATACATAGCCCTTAAACTATAAACAATCGCTTAATATACATAGGGGTGTTTCAGATAGGTATTGAGGTCCTTTACCTCCTTGCTTCGGCTTGACACTACTTCCTGGGACAGCTCGTATACTCGATTCTAGTGATATGCTCACAAATATTTCAAGGTAAGCTTCACCTGGGAACAATAAACGGTCGTTTACGTTTCTTGATTGGTTAGTTATTGTTCTGATACAAAATTACTATTTTCAAGCGAATCACGTAGTTGCACCACCGAATTTTCGGAATTCTGAACTTTAGGGTCAAATACGGGAATGGCTTCTCACATGTCCTACTACATACAACAGTCAATGGCAAAAAAAAATTATTATGGCAAGTACATATAGTTACGAGACATGGAAATTTCGGGGATTAATTCGGCAGAAAACTAGACTTCACAGTTCGTTGTGTACTCAAGCTCCAGTTAGATGTTGATTAGTTGATGCTCTAGTTTTGCCCAGACCAGGAATCGCGGGATTCAGTCCTTATTTTCTTGTAGTGTAGTCACTGGCTTAAACTTGTCCAGGTCGTGTCTTACAAACTGAGATCCAATTAAAAATAAAGTAGAGTGTACATGTGTTTGAAGTCTAGCTTGTCAGTAGCTAAAAAAGGACAATTGTAAAACACCAGCGTCTAACGGGGGAGACAGGGACACATGGTGGCCATCTTGGATGACCTCACGAGTCAAAACCTCCTGCATTATTTTTCGGCGGTGGCCATTTTGTCAGCCAGTACCAACTTCATGCTCTTGCATTCCAAGCTAGGGAGTCCCAGCGACGACGCCCCGACCAGTCCTTACTTCATGCTCTTGCATTCCAAGTGAGGCCCGTGACGACGCCCCGACTAGTCCCCACTTCATGCTCTCGCATTCTAAGTGACGGGGGCCCCGCGACTGCGCCCCGACTGGTCCCTACATCATGCTCTTGCATTCCAAGTGAGGGGGGCCGCGACGACAACCCGACTGGTCCCTACGTCATGCTCTTGCATTCCAAGTGAGGGGGGCCCGCGACGACGACCCGACTGGTCCCTATGTCATGCTCTTGCATTCCAAGCTGGGAGATCAATGCGACGACGCCCCGACTGGTCCCTATATCATGCTCTTGCATTCCAAGCTGGAAGATCCCTGCGACGATGCCCCGACTGGTCCCTACTTCATGCTCTTGCATTCCAAACTGGGGTATCCCTGCCACGATGCCCTGGCGAGGTTTTCTCCGTGTACTGCATGTCCGTGCATTCCAAGCAAGTAAGGTTGCCTACGAGTATTTCCAGATCCCTGCCACGACGCCCCGGCGAGGTTTTCTCCGTGTGCTGCATGCTCTCGCATTCCAAGCGACGGGGGTTGTCTCCGAGTCTTCCCAGATCTCTGCCACGACGCTCCAAACAGGTTTTCTCTGTGTGCTGCGATATTCCAAAAATAAAATACTAAGTAATTCGTTCCTAACAGAACTTGTACATAATTGTCTCGCATTCCAAGCGAGCAGGGTGGTCTCCGAGTCTTCCCAAACACCCAGCCAGTACCGATGGCGGCCATGTTGTCAGCTAGTACCCTACTACATATGCGTTGTTATGATTGGTCCCTTTCAAACTTCCTAACCAAACAAAACCGAAGAAAAGGCGCCACAGAGCAGAGTTCATTAACGTCAAGCCAGAACGATTGCAGACACGACAGAATAATAGTGCGAAGACGCCACAAAACTGCTTGAGTATCAAAACATCAGATTAAGAATGATTGCAGCAACTCGACGGGGCATTCACACAAGACGCCCGGCAACAGCGAAGATGCTGATCCAAGAGCGTTTCAGGGAAGTAACACAAAAACCGAAACAGCCCGCCTCCAAAGCAATAAGGGAACCAATCGGAGCAAATTTCGTCACGTTCACGTGGTGGGGCGAGAAGAGTGAAATAGACGTTAACGACCAGGACCGGCGTCGTCTACTACGAACATCAGACGAGACAGTGGCTGTTCCTTGGGCTGCTTCCGCCAGAGGGTCCGGGTGCGATGCTGGGGTAAGTTCATATGTGATCCTCCTTCTTAACTAACCACCTGCCATAAATCCAGTGAGTCGTTCGTACATTGAAATTGACATGTATCCATTTTTAGTGGCTGTTGGCGTGCGAAAAACATTTCTTTGAAACAGATAATAGTTTATGTTACCGGTCTTGCATGCAGAATGCGGTAAATGTGATCCGTGTGTTCTGTTGTGTGTTTTAATTCAACAATTTTTTGTTCCGGAAAATCAAGTGCTATAGTTATTTCACTAGTGTGCAAATAACATGATCTATAACGAGATTGAAAAGGAGTCGGTATTAAGTGATAAACATACCAATCTGATGTTTTCTGCAAAAGAGGTATTTGGATTTTAACAAAAAATTGAGAAGGACTGATGTTACATTCTGTTAAGGGAAGCTGATAATACGCAGTGTGATGTGTCGCCGATATTGCTAATTTCAATTCCGTGGATTCCAAATTTTTTTGTAAGTCGTGAAGTATTTCAAAAACTTCTCTTCCGGAACGATTTTAATGGGAAAGTGATATATATATATATATATATATACTGCTCAAATGGCAAGATGCACAAATTCAATCATGAGTCCATAGGGACAATAGAATTAAATCTTCCATGTCACTGCGAATTAAGAACGGCACATAACGTGATTATTCAGAAAACACACATTTGCGATACACGAGCAAAGAACACATCGCAAGTAAATATTGGCGTTCCGATTCACTGGCTCCGCAACACTTATTTCCAACCAGACCAACTGCAAATAAACACGGAAATACACGTTTCGAATATATCTCACTTTATACACACGGACTGGCACATTCACTCCAATTTGGATCAAGTCAACACCGTTTCAAATCATGATAGGATTGAGTTCCCCGAGGAGTACAATTACGTATTCACGTCCATGATTACACTACCACAATATTCCTATTTCATAACGACAGTTATTGCAATGCTAATAGGGGTATGTATTTTCCTCTATTTTCGAATTTGTCAGTTAACCCGCACGAATCATAATACATAAGCCACTGCTGAAGTGAATATTTTTTCCAGTCGTCTCTCCTCTAACTGCCTCTTCAATCTCATACTCTTCCCTTTTTCCTATTACGCACAGCGCCACAGCGCCACAGCACCACGTCGAACCAAGGACAACGAAACAAGATCGAGTCGAAACAAGATCGAGGCGCCCGACGCCTGCAATGGAACAGTTTTTCGTTATAATGTCTTCCTCTTCATGCGGTAAGCACTGAAACTCCCGACCCGTACGACTGCCAGAATGGACTAACGTGAACTGACGCTCACAGTAGAGCTGCGGTTGGAAGCTGAAAAGGACACCAGATGTCATATCAGCGTGTCTCTCGCAACCGTAGGTGGCGTGATACTGCACGCCTACCAACATCTTCTAAAGTAAAAAAAACTGCCACGATGCTGTGGTAAAAGATTTGCGGTTGCATTCTGAAGGTCCGTCTACAGAAACAGAGCTCACAACCCCCATAATGTGCACATATGGGGGGTATAATAAGTTGATATAATTTATTTTCATTAGAACACTGATTTAAGGAATTAACGAATATAGCAACAATTCGTTTTCAAGACAGGTAACATGTACAGTAATACGTAGCAGTAGATGAATAAATTATTGTTAATATAGTACAAAACGTCATTTTTATGTGCAATTTGATACGTACTTTGTGAGGCATTGTCTAATACAGATGTCACTTTGTGTGCATCAGTTATGCATCATAATTGGACTATCCATTACTTGGTTTGAGAAGCATCAGTGAAGCAAGTCACAGTGACAGTGTCCTAAAAGGATGATTCGGATATATAAAGGAACGATTCGTACAGTGTGATAAGTACTGAAGTGCATGGATGCTTTTATTCACGTAAATGGTGTTTATACTTTCAATCAGTTCATTGTCAATGAATAGTGGTCTAATAGTTGGGTAATTCATGTCATAGTTATACCAAAATGTACATTCTTTTTCAAATAGCTGTAGTAGGAATTATATATTCAGATGCTTCTACACTTCTGTACACTTGTTATGAAACTACGTCGTGAGTAGTTGTGTGCACCTTAGTGCGAACACAGCAGGAGACTGTTCTCAGTGCACACAAGAATTGCATTCTGGTGATTTTTTTAATAACTCACCAAGGTTGTAAACTTTATATTGTACAAAGTCGGGCAGCAGGTTTTCACTGCCGTGTGTATTTTCCCGAGAGTATTTGTTCAACATTACAATATGAAACAGTATAATGTAAAGGCAGTCAAATAGTACGATTGCCAAGTCACTTTTACTCATGCTAATTGTAAACTAATATTCTGTCTATATTAGATTTTATATGACAAGATGCCTATGTACGATGACGGAAAAGTGTCTGGTTATGTATGTGTAAATTAATGTACGTCCAACATCCGTTCGCCCTCCCTTCCCCTTCCTACCTCCTCAGCCAAGCCTAGCACGAGACAGCGGAATGAGGAGCCCGATGTCACCAGTCAGCAACTTCACGACCAGCCCCCCGCGTGTGCACAGAGTCCACCGGACGGCGGCGAGCCATCAGTGTGACCAACAACTCTTTTATGCCATTCTCCACAACACTTATTACGTGTAACTCTTCTAGAGAATTACAGAGCCATTCTCAAATCTCTACTCTACACTGCCCACTCTTCTTATATCATTGACCTAGACATACACTATTTTTCAAGCAAATATATCTCTACTCTACTAAGTTCTCAACCATCCCTCCAGAGATGGGGACATCTCTCCTTTTAATCACTTTGGGGGGACTGTTATGATTGGTCCCGTTCAAACTTCCTAACCAAACAAAACCGAAGAAAAGGCGCCACAGAGCTCACTAACGCCAAGCCAGAAGGATTGCAGACAAGACAGAGTAATGGCGCGAAGACGCCACAAAACTGCTTGAGTATCAAAACATCAGATTGAGAATTATTGCAGCAACTCGACGGGGCATTCACACAAGACGCCCGGCAACAGCGAAGATGCTGATCCAAGAGCATTTCAGGGTAGTAACACAAAAACCGAAACAGCCCGCCTCCAAAGCAATAAGGGAACCAATCGGAGCAAAGTTCGTCACAGTCACATGGTGGGCGAGAAGTGTGAAATAGACGTTAACGACCAGGACCGGCGTCGTCTACTACGAATATCAGACGAGACAGTGGCTGTTCCTTGGCCTGCTTCCGCCAGAGGGTCCGGGTGCGATGCTGGGGTAAGTTCATATGTGATCCTCCTTCTTAACTAACCACCTTCCTTAAGTCCTTGNGGCCTGCTTCCGCCAGAGGGTCCGGGTGCGATGCTGGGGTAAGTTCATATGTGATCCTCCTTCTTAACTAACCACCTGCCTTAAGTCCTTCCCTATCACTTCCGTTGGACTTAACTTTAATTGAATATCATTCTATACTCTTCTAACTTTAGACCAAATAAAGTCTTTATCAATCATTTCAAACAATCCTTTTAATTATATGAGCTTATCCTGTTTTCCTTAATCTTAACCTTTCCTAAGAGTGTTATGAGCCACCCAGGCTCATAACAGCGTCCATTCCAAGCAGGGGGCGTCCCCGTCACGATGCCACGACGACTTGTCCCTACGAGAGGACTTGGCTCTCGTCACTGATTGGCAATGCGAGGGTCTCGAAAGGGTCTCGTCTCTGATTGGCTACGCGAGGCTAACGAAAGGATCTCGTTACTGACAAGCTAGTACCATTCATCTTAGCTGAAGAATGTTCGTGTTCATTGCCCCCAGCTTCTGTCATCATGCTCTATCATTCCACTTTGGTGTTCTCATATTTCTTCTAGCATCCTTTCACCTGACACCCTGGAGGTTAATGCTCCTACACTCCTACTAAATGTCGATACTTCATGCTCTAGCTTTCCTACCGAACATCCCTACTTCATACTATTACAGTCCTTCCCACCACCAGTCGGTCCTACTTCACATTATCGCATTCCTGGCAAACGACCATTACATGGACATCACCCCCCGACAACGAAAATTATCACAGGGTCATTTATACCCTACACGAACTTATAAGCAAGTTGATAATAATTTCCGAACCGTTTAAGACACAGTCGCCAAATTCGTAACATAGACATCACCCCCGACAACAAAAATTATCACAGGATGATCAATGCCATATGCGTACTTATAAGCATAGTTGACCAAAATTCCCGAACCGTTTAAGATACAGTCGACAAATTCATAATATAGTCATCAACCCCGAATACGAAAATTATCACAGGGTTATTTATGCCCTATGCGAACTTATTAGCATAGTTGGTCTAATTTCCAACCCATTTGAGATACAGTCGTCAAATTCGTAACATAGACATCACCCCCAACAACGAAAATTATCAGTCATTTATGCCCTATACGTACTTATAAGCATAGTTGACCGTAATTCCCGAATCATTAAAGAGGCAGTCGCCAAATTCATTACTTAGACATCACCCCCGACAAGGAAAATTATCAGTCATTTATGTCCTATGTATAATTATAAGCATAGCTGACTATAATTTCCGAACTGTTTAAGTTATAGGAGTCAAATTTATAACATATTCATCACCCCCGACAACAAAAATTATTACAGGGTCATTTATGCCCTATGCATACTTATAAGCATAGTTTGATGTAATTTCCGACCTGTTGAAGATACAGCTATCAAATTCATAACATATGTATATCCCTTGACAACTAAAATAACTGCATGGCCATTTACATCCTAAGCTTACTTATAAGCATAGTTGAATGTAATTTCCGAACCATTTAAGATACCGCTACCAAATCGTAACATAGAAACCACCTACTCATATATAGGCATCATTCCTGACAACGGAAATTATCACAGAGTTTTTATGCCATAAATGTACTTATAAGCATAGTTGACTGTAATTACCGACCTCTTTAAGGTACAGTCATCAAATTCATAAAATAGANCCTAAGCTTACTTATAAGCATAGTTGAATGTAATTTCCGAACCATTTAAGATACCGCTACCAAATCGTAACATAGACACCACCTACTCATATATAGGCATCATTCCTGACAACGGAAATTATCACAGAGTTTTTATGCCCTAAATGTACTTATAAGCATAGTTGACTGTAATTACCGACCTCTTTAAGGTACAGTCATCAAATTCATAAAATAGANATAAATGTACTTATAAGCATAGTTGACTGTAATTACCGACCTCTTTAAGGTACAGTCATCAAATTCATAAAATAGACATCACTCCCGACATCTCGAAATGGGCAAGTCCGTGGTTGGCTACTCGGGGCTCTCGAAAGGGTCCCATCACTGACAAGTCAGCACCAGCCAACTTGGGAAGAATGTTCGTGTTGATTGCCCCCATCATACATCTTCGACGAAGCGAGTGGCTTATCATAAAGGACGCCGCTGTTCACAACGTTGTTATAGTGTTCATATAATTTTAGTAGATATTACAACAAACAGAAATATTAAATCACTTGCAGCACCCAGATACCGAGCTAGTATACATGCCTAAAGAATTCCTTCTCACATATGTACAACACGAAATAAAATCCGTCTACAAACAACTACCTGTATATCTGCAGCAGGACGAAGAGATTCTTAGCTGTCTCCCATGCCTAGGATGCTTTCAAGGTAGCGTGCTGATGCAAACAGATATAAAAATTGTTAATGTAAAAATTTATTAACTTTTAACAACATTTGTATATTGCACGAGCATCGTGTGCTATACCTCTCATTTGTCGAGAAAAACTTTTACGAGGCTGAGAAGCACAGGTACGATCAGGTCAACACTACTACGCATTGATGAAAACAGATATTAAAAAAATGTAAGTTGTAAACACTTGACAATCATCGCAATTAGATATTACATAAGCACCGGCTCATGCACCCTGACAGCACTGGAGACAGTGCATCATCCTTGAAATTAAGGTATAATATGTTCAAACCTCTGAGAGAGTCCGATCAGCTCACAGGTAAAAAATATAACATATGTAATTAAAAAGTCGATATTATATATATAAATACATATTATATACATATTTAAGTATCGAGCTCATAATGCAATAGTCACAATGAACTATATATCCAACACGATAATTTCATACATGACTGTACTCAAGGTACACTGAAGAGCCAAAAAAAGGCGTACACCTGCCTAATANGCACGCAGAAGTTCCGCAATACGACGTGGCATGGACTCGACTAATGCCTGAAGGCATGCAGGAGGCAAATCACACCACGAATCCCGCAGGGCTGTCCACAAATCCAATCTGCGCCAATTTGAGAAAGGGTTGTACGTTCAGCTTGGAATGCAAGAGCATGAAGTAGGGACCAGTCGGGGTGTCGTCACTGGGACCTCCCTCACTTGGAATGCTAGTGCATGAAATAATAATTTCCTAATTTTATTTATTAACAATCAATAACAATATTTCACACATATTAATATCGACATCAATGGCTCCCACTTGCTTTTTACATCTAATATTTACATAACGTCCCTCACCTAACGGAAATTGTAACAAAAACTTAAAATCAGTCTTTATAAACAATGTTCTAACACATACTGAATTAGTACTATTAAAATTATATATTCCCTAACTGACCGTTCATGTATTTACAATCAAGTCTGCATCACTGGTACACCTTATTTTACTCCAGATATCACTAGTCTTTACTGCCCGGAACGTAGTGGAACAACCCGAGCACTCCCGTACACATGCGCACTCTACTCGTCGGGTAACTCGCCCTTCGCAAAATTCGCGCGCTGCGCTCGTCGCCGCCGAACACACACGCGTCTGCCGCAGTCTCTCTCCTCCGCCGTCGGTCCTCTTCCTCGCTTACCGCTCGCCGCACTTCGCCAGGTGACTATAGTCTATTCCTAGTTTCTTCACGCCTTTTTAATCAAACTTTTGAAAAAGCACCCCATGTAAGACGTGTATAGTTATTTTCTAAAATGGCGTGTATCACAAGCGTTTTATACTTCTGTTAACATTTATAAATTATAATATTTCATTTATAGTTAATGTGAATAAAAACAGGAGGGAAACAGGTGTGTTGGTAATGCCTAGTAAGAAATGTTTTTTACGAAAATATCATTACACTGAGTTTGCACGAATACAATGCATTGACCCCTTGGTGTAATTTTCTAAGCTTCGTTTGCAAGAAGTGGAGGAATATTCTGGAAGTATAACTTTAGCATGGCTTCAGAAAATATGGAAGTAACGGTGAATGGGGTATGCCACAGACTGCCGACCCCCAGGTTATTCGATATTTATAGGGGCCGGCACTCGATCGAGAACAATTTTCACACCTCGTGCACAAAGTTCGTGCAGCGGGTCACAGCCGCCGACCGCTTCAGCAGGGTTTAGGGGTGGGGGCACCAGCTCACGTCAGCGTCGGTTCCCCCATCACCCCTCTGGTGACGTAGTGAGTCCGCTCAGAGGAGAGGCCAGGGAGGGCTTGCCAGGTGTACCGAGAAAGGGACTCTGTCCTGACCTGGCGATGGGCGAAGGGCCTGCACGCAAACAGTATATAAAATCACTTACGACACCACGCCCGAGTGGGGCCGCGGTGGCTGAGCGGTTAGCCCACTCGCCTCCTGCCAAGGCGAACCGGATCCAGTCGCCTACCGGGTCACTCCCGGATTTCTGCATGTGGTAATCGTGCCGAACGATGCCACTGGTCGACGGGTTTCCCTCGGGGATTTCTCGTTTCCCTTTTCCCCCCGGCCTTTCATTCCGGCGCTGCTTAACACTCGCCTCAATCACCCTCGTCGGCTCTCAAGATCTCGGTGTTAAGAGACCCCCAAATCACTTCACCTCACCACGCCCGAGTGTAACACGGGTATACATTAACCCTTTGAGGACAATACAAATTTACTAAAACTGGACATGATTGAAGTGAGCTTGTTATATTCTCGACTACAGCAATATCAAATGTGCTGGTCCCCGCATTTCCACTCACCGTCGTACTATTGGTACTGCCCACACCGGGTACACTTACTGTACTGTGTGACGTTTATTATTGGCTGGCCGTGGGCCAATGAAGTCACATGTTATCCGTGTACCAATTAATGTGTCGCAACAGATGTAACACGTTTTACAATCCATCATGTTCATTTCAGAAATTTTTAACAGGAACAATTTTTATTCTTACGAACCAAAAATTTTGATGAGTTGTAAATATTTACTTATATTATGATAAAATCCTGCGAACCAGTAAAACTTTAAATCTGTGAATTTTGTCTAGAAGATCAAATAAATTACCATATAAACATAGCTCCGAGTATATACGTGCGTATTTCTCAAAGGGTTAAAAAGTAAAAAAATGAACAGTATAGATTGTACTGCATGTTTCATAATAAAGGATATTTTATTGACTGATGGCCAGCGAATAATAAACGCTCTTCAGAGGAGTAAGAGTGTCAAATAAGGCGCGAACCAATGGGACTGTGAAAAGTGGGAAAACAGAGACCGACAGAAAGGTCGCTCATGTGTCGGTGGATATAAGTGACTAAATTCTAGCTTGTCTTCAATTGTAGTAAATTTGTACAGAGTGCAAAATGTTAAGTACGAACACGTGATTTTTGCAAGGGTAATTCGTCTCTAGTTATATTTGAAAACACTTTAGCTCAGATCCACTTTTTTACAGGCCACGCGTATGTCTTAGTTGAATGTCTTGTACACAAACTTGCAGAATTCGCGTTACTACTTGGCAACACGCATGATTTCGCTGTGCTATACCTACATGAGAGTAATTCGTGATTTGATTGGCTACTCGCAAATATAATGCGTATTTAACCTGTGTGACCTCTCTACTGGAGAATGGTTGCTCAACTGCTGAATTTTACTGTTGGCTAAAAGTGACCTTGGGACTTGTATTACAAGTTCAGCCAGTGGTAAAAGTCAAAATATCATACAGCGTCTTGGAGATTAGTCCCCAGCTACAAAGTACTGCGAATTTGGCGAATCCCTAAATATATCACAACGAAGTAATTTAGTTCTCGAGATTCCATGTACAATATAAAGTACTTGCAGATCTTAGCAGCATTTTTATTTTATATTGGGACGCTGAGGCAGCCTTCTGTCGTTTGGAGGATCACCTGAGAAGTGTTACTGAGTCTCGGTGACCCGACAATATAACTTAGTAGCTCGGAATTTTTACACACGTCGAATAATTGAATGCTGTCCCCTTTTATGGGAGATCGCCCACTGTACGACGTCTGCGGCAGGAATGAAAACAACGAATTGCCTCAGGACACGTGACACGATGGAAAGGGCAGTCTGAGACAGATTAAAAAATAAAATATCCCCTGGAACCAGAGATTTTTTCTGTTGTGTCCAACTGTATCATGTGACAAATACGCTGTCACCACTCTGCAATTTTTCACTCCCGTCTAGATTTTTCTTTTTTCTTATGTTTTCTCTCTGTGCCCTTTTCTTCTAAGTATTCCCTTGCCTCACTTCCTTCTTTTTCTCCAGGACAATAATTTATGGCGTATTTTTCGTGCCGCAATTCAGTGGAAGAATTTCTGCTTCCGCAAGTTTGCCGGAACGTTCAGCGATCACTAACACTGCTAAAATAAATCTACCTCCACTCACATATTTGTTTCATTCTGAGTTATGCCCGGAAATAAGGATTGATCATGTCGTATACAGGAAACATAACGTGACTCTAGCATGTTCGGTGCTAAAAAAATATCTATAAATGAGTCCTTAAGTTTTTGAATAAACTTAAAACAAAGAATCACACATCTACAAAAAATTTTGCCAGCGAAAAACGGCAAGTATTCTTTGTTTTAACGTTATATACGTAGGGGCATGCAAATTTCTCATAATTATTTATCAGCAAGTTAGACGTCACTGCCATCCACATACCTGAGCATTATACTTGATTTGACTGGCTAACGGTCTTTATGTGACGACATTTATCTGTTTCACAGCGTAAGAGGGATTAGCCAGTTTACCGTCCATAATGAATTTGTGGTTACTTCCAAATTTTCTGTAGCCCTGCTAAAGTTCTACTTTCAGGACATTACTAAAGTGCATGAAAACAAAGCTTAGCTAGGTCTAGAAAATGACACCAGATGTACAACGCACCGCATTTGTGCTCACCCAAAAAAATAATATTTTGCATGAGAACTATTATTGACTGTATATTATCAAGACACCGATTATCGATCATCGATCTCTTTTTATCAACAACAACTATAAATATAATGTTATAATTTGCTCATAACATGAAAGTTAAAGTTAGATTTAAACAAAAATAAGTTAGTTTTATGAAAACAAATGTATGAAACGCTTGTGATATATGAGGTGTTTTGGAAACAGACTATATCCCGTCATACATGAAATGATTTTTCAAAATGTTTGATTGAAAATAATTTGGAGATACCGCAAATATAACTCTAACTATTTCTCAAAGGAGTTCTTCATGTCTTGCTACAAAAACTGTCAGCGAATGACAGAAGACTTACTAACTCACAACTACTTTGAGTTTAAAAACTAACGAGTTCACAACTACTTTTGAGTTTTGTCAGCTGCGGTAAAAGAACGCAAATTCTGAATATCTGTATTTATGAGAAGTGTGATGTTGAAAATGTGCTGCCAAGGTTGGAGTTTCTTTCTCGCACGAACTATCGATCAGTCTATTCTGCCGTCTATTAACCAGTCAAGTTAAGTCGACGGTCTGTAAACATGTCGGGGATGGATGTTGACTATCACGTTAACGTGCCTATAATGGTCTGTGGAACGGAAAGCTGAGTGCTTCGCGCATGTAAAAGTGGAAGACTGGAATGCAAGGGTCCCCGATTATCGATTTATCTGAATTCCCCATTTCCGATGACAACCCTTATAGCTATACATGGCAGAACTGGGGAGGTTGGAGAAAAGGGTTTGTTGAAGAAAAAGTATTAGACATTCTCAAGAAGGTGACTATTGAATGCGCGTTCACTCTAGCGAAATATAGAAATTTCCTGTAGCGTGTTAGCTTTACATATTTACTGAATTCTCTCGCCAGTAACGTTGGTGATGATCGCTCACGCAGGTGTGACATATTTTCCTGCTGCCGATCCAAACNAGGTGTGACATATTTTCCTGCTGCCGATCCAAACATTATATTGAAATACATGTTCACATTCTCTTGTGAATACCAGTAAAGGTAATTCTTAAGTCAACTGATTTTTTTTAGCTGAACGTGGCAGGTAAGATAACCTTAAAATGTTACGAATCACTCTCAGTGTTACTGACAAAATTTCTCTCAGAAGAAAATGTGAACAATGGGAGTTTATAATCCATTTTTTTTNACATTATATTGAAATACATGTTCACATTCTCTTGTGAATACCAGTAAAGGTAATTCTTAAGTCAACTGATTTTTTTTTAGCTGAACGTGGCAGGTAAGATAACCTTAAAATGTTACGAATCACTCTCAGTGTTACTGACAAAATTTCTCTCAGAAGAAAATGTGAACAATGGGAGTTTATAATCCATTTTTTTTTTTCACTAATCTATATTTTTAAAAAAAGTTATATTATATTTGTTTATGATCGTGAAACATTAAAACAAACAGTTAATAAAACGTTCATACATTTATTCCCATTTTTGTAATTAGCGGAAAGCGCGGTATAAAATATTTCACTTCTGACAGACACAACAATCAGCCTTGTCGATGATCTTCTGTGTTAAAAATATTTCAGTGTGGCATATTGCATATTTATTATTTTTAATTTGCAATTTTTTTTGTAGAACGAGATTAATAATTCCACGTTATAAAAAGTACCACGCTTAACTTGACAGTTCTGTGTACACTAAAGCAGATAGAATTTGTTCACTGGCTGTTGGTACAGATTAAACTTATCCGTCTCTTCCGTCTCGGCAACACACAATAAACTACTCGGGTGGTGAATGTTCACTATTGGTCCAGAGTTCTACAGGACCAGTCGGCTGATGGAAGTCCAACTACACACGTGCAACTAAGATGTAATTTTATGACATTTACTCCGTCGCCGTATTGTCACGTAAAATTATGATGTCACTAAACCAATTCTATTATTTTCACACTAAATACAGTGGAGAGTGGAACTATTTGGGCGACTTTTTACATCGAGGTCTTGAGAGTCAAAGAGGGTGGATATGGAGCAGCGCCGGGGTGAGTATTCTGACCACTACACCACCGCGGCCCCCCACACGAAGAACAGATTTCCTTTATCGAAGTACCGCAATTCTGACTGACCCAGTAAAATAAGAAAATGTGATCGCACAGAGATTCGTGGCCAATGACTAGGGCACAGAATACTTAGTAATACAGATGTGAAATTGTAACAGGTACTGCGGACTCCAGCCACAAACGCCAGCAAAATGACCTCGCCGACCAGCAATATGGTGGAACTTCGTTCACCACTCATATCCTGCAGACTAACTTTCCAGGCGGCAGCGCGATCAATGATGAATATTTCATAACCATGCAATAGTTTATCACACTCATGGCGCTTTACCACAGCTTGGCGCAACCAATGAGCAGCCGAATTCGCTAACATCAAAGGAACCGCCACGTAATTTTGCTACTGTATACTTACGTATTCTGTGATTGCAGCACGCTTAAAAAAATGTCGAAGTGCGTGCTTCGCAGTGGATGCCTTGTTCATAGCTGGCATTCAAGTTCTCATAAGTAGACAGTACCATTTCGCGTTATGGGCAAGTNCGCAGTGGATGCCTTGTTCATAGCTGGCATTCAAGTTCTCATAAGTAGACAGTACCATTTCGCGTTATGGGCAAGTTTCACCCACCATTTTGGATTCTTCAGTTTTTCTTGGTTATTTATATTTTTAAACATTAAAATTTCAAAATTACGTCNTTCACCCACCATTTTGGATTCTTCAGTTTTTCTTGGTTATTTATATTTTTAAACATTAAAATTTCAAAATTACGTCTATAGGACACTAACTTTTGACTTTATACTGCAGTGCGAACTACGTACTCATAACTATGTCACAATATCGATTCTGCCAAATTTTGGTAGAATCGGTATTGTGACATATTTATGGGTTCGTAGTTAAGTTTTTATATATGTACTGCAAGGTAAGGTTAATAGCCAGTGCGAAATAGACGTACATTTGAAATTTTCATGTTAAAAAATATAAATAAGCAAGAATACAAAATGGCGAGTGAAGCTCGCCCTTATAATTCAGTACCAAGGTAGACGGCATACAAGAAATACGTTAATTTCGAGTGTGTCGTTCGAAATCACCCTGCAAGACTCAGAACGAATAGTAAACATTTAACGTTACACTGTAAAAAAAATTCTGGTTAACTTCCTAATCTGTAATGGCGTTTCAACCTGTATAGTGTATGGAAATAATGCTACAAGTTAGGCTGAAAATATAGGAAGGTTTAGCATTGCTGCTATACAAAGTTGGGAACTTCCTTACGCATTTGACTCTTTCCTAAGAAACTGTAGGAATTTACCATGCATTTAAGGGAAATTATTTTACCCGTTCTGGCTTTGTCACTGAACGTATACACTGATATGGTACATTTACAAATAATTTTTAGAGAGTATAGTAGCTCTATCCCGTGGGGCCGAATGGAACAGGAGAATGAGCTCTGCGTCTGGCGGTAGACAGTGGGCAAGCGACTTCTGCTTCGAGTGTGTAAATAACTGTGGAGTCTAGCTTGGTGCCGTTTTATAACGCGAATTGGTAGGTTGTCTACTCATAAAGGATGCCAATGCACTCCACTTCGTGTCCACTATCGAATTGTGGAGATAATGGAAAATCGCGAAAATTATTTGAGCCAGCATATCTTCGATAAGTCTCTAGTGAGTCGATTCTTTTATGGTTGGATGAACGAGGTTTTGACTCGGCTAAGCTGTTTGCAGACTAATCACGAACGTTCTGCCTTATAGTATCAGAAACTTCATTGGTCCAGGGAAATTGGGTAGTAGCTTTATACATGCGTCACCGCCAATAAGAAAAGAAAACTGTTGGACCTGTGTACAGCACGTTGAATCCTAGCAAACATTCAACTTTTCCCGTGATAAACCATCACCTCTACTCATTTGTATTCGTATTTCTCCAAATTTTCAATTTCGTTTTTCGTTTTTAGTAAGTTGACTAATATAATATGTTCAGTATTATTTTTATGTAAACGTGTACACAAGTTTTGTTATATAAACTATGTACACCATTAAGTTCTTATTGTTATTTACCAAAATTATAATATACAGATTGATTACTGTAAATGTAATATAATGTTTTCTCTCATTTCCTAACTAACAGTTTGAGGACGGCACTAATTTACTGGAGCTGAATACAAAGTTGAAGTGAGCTGCCTGTATTCTCCACTACAGCGTTAACAGGCGTGTGGGTCTCCGTATTTCCATTTGCCAACGTTATATTGGTCCTGGCTACACAAGGAACGCTTACTGTGCTGTACAACGTTCATCACTGGCCAGCTCTCTTTTAATATAATGTCTAGTTGAAAGTGTCCTAATTAAACGTTTTTTATCCTAACTATAATTATATACAGCCCTTCCTATTCATTTGAGTAATTTACACTTTGCTGCCGACGTTATATAACGCTGCAGAAATCCTTATGAAAACTACTGGCGAAGTAATATTTCTTCGTTCGTGTCTTTAAATAATGCGGATTCCGTAATGTTGCGGAGAACTCCACACAACTGATTTACAATTCAGACGACGTAATATTGCGTCAACAGCACTCGTGTTGAATTCGTTATAACTATTTGATTACCGAATGCACTCCTAGGAAAATAATGTGGATAACAACATTCTTTCGAAGGCACTCACTTGAATTAAAGTTGCATTATGCTGAGGCTGTGGAGATGCGAAAGCTTCTGGTTCCATCCCTACGATTAAGAAATATGGATTCAACTGCTAACACTTTTTGCTCTTTGTGCACATTTGCTGGCATTCAAGACTAGTGTATATTCGCGTTGTCTTCACAATTGTTTAATCAAACACTTGAAACATCGCCCTATGTGTGACGAGTTTCTGTTTCCTAAATATGCCATTTATATGAAGCGCTANTAATCAAACACTTGAAACATCGCCCTATGTGTGACGAGTTTCTGTTTCCTAAATATGCCATTTATATGAAGCGCTATATATTTCGGCTAACATAAAAGTATTTTATTTTTTCTTAAAATTTACTTTTACATGTGTTTTATTTATAAATTACAATAATTCGTTTATATGTAATATAAATTAAAACCGAGATAAAATTTGTATGTTGATATAATTCCTTGTAAGAAATAGTTCTCATTAAAAAAATTATTAAGATGAATGCCCAAGAATTCGGAACTTGTCCCTTTGGCGTGATTTTCTATTCATAGTTACACTTTATCTGCATAAGGCGAAGGAATATATTGAGTGAGTAATGAGATTTGGGCGGCTCTTAACATCGAGGTCTTGAGAGTCGATGAGGCTGATATGAGGCCAGTATGGAGCAGCGCAGAAATGAAAGGGCGGGGAAAATCCGGAGTGAACCGACAGGGGATTGAACCCGGTTCGCCTTGGTGGGAGGCGAGCAGTCTAATCGCCGAGCAACTGCGGCTCCTATGATCTCGAAAGTAGAACTTTAGCAGGGCTTCAGTTGGAAGTAACCATAAATGCACTATAAAGTATAGCCCGTGATTTTATCGTTAAAATTCCCAGTTGTAACTTAACTAGGCTTTCCGCTGTGACGGAGCTTCGTTCATCAATCATACGTTTACCCTCGACGTTTTTTTTCTAGGGTGAAACCAGCGGACCGCATATCGGATTCCAGAGCGCATGTGCGGCGACCCACGGGAAACGATCTTGGCATGCTCGCGCACCTACGTGCCGCGAATTCCTCTTCACCAATAGCGCTGCCTCTGTGCGCGAGGAGGGAGCGGAGAGAGGAGGTGGGGTGGTCCAAATCGCCCGCAAGGATATTGAACTCCTCGCCGGAACGCACTGTACGAACACACAGAAGAATGTTCGTGTAAACGTAATTTTATCTACGTTTATATATAGGCTATTCGCGGTAAATTGAGCACTTTTGAAATCGACCTTAAATTTCACTGCCCCTACCTACATATATTTTAACGGGCTCACTGAGTAGCCTGCGCCCTATCAAGTTGGTAACCTTGGCATGAAAGTAGATCCGTGTATAAATATTGGATTAGAAATGTTAGGTAAACATCTGTGAATACTGAAATGATTTTTTTTTTCTGTTTTCCTTAATACGTATTTGTGTTAATAATTACCAAATATTTATAATTTTCACTTGTCTAATAATTTCGCAGCTTCAAATGACCTACGCATGAATAAAGTGTTGAGAATCGTGGCAATGTTAATCTTACATTTTGTGAAATAACACACAAAGTGCATACAACGAGATCTTAAGCAGGCATTTCATACGTTTACCGTCAACAGTCTATAGAAGCAAATAAACAAACATCGATTCATTGGCCAGGGGCAGGGAACACTGATGTGGGATTCTTTCTTTACTTTAGAAGTAATTCGAAGCATGTTTAACAGATCGCAGCACTGTTTGTGTGTTTTGTCCGTGGCAATAATCAAAGAAGGTTACTTTATTAGCTGATAAGGGTGCAACAAAATGAGTTTTTATTGCGGTCTTATAATTCATAGAATGTGTACATTTTGCTTAGGCGACAGAAACTTTTAACACGATGCAAATAAACAATCTAGAATATCGATTGCGGGTGTCTCAGTCACATTGATTATTAAAAATAGATATTCTATTCTATATAACGATTGTGTACGTGTTTGATTTCATTTTATTGTGAACCTGAGATTCTATATTTCTCCCTATGTCTCCCTTTTCTATGCGTACATTGTTCGTGGGTTACCTTATTTAAAAAAGCTTAACATTTTCACACTTTCTAGCATATACATTTACTACATCGTTATTTTGGATTAACTAATTTAAATTACTGCATAACAAGGACATACATTCTTACGACACAAGACAAATGAAAAACATTCATATTGCAGCGCACCGAACAAAGAAATTTAAACAAAGCTCATTCATTTCATCAATAAAATTTATTAATAAACTACGTACAGCACTGAACAGCCTTTTAATGACAACAAGTTGTATGCTTTCAAGAAACTGATTAAAAAGTATCTCATCGGAAATGCATATTACAGAGTTGTAAGTATTTGTATTGTAATCAACAAGTTATTGTATTTATGTTTATTTTGTAATATTTATTTTCATTTTGTAGTGTTTAGATTGCACCTATGTTTATATTGGGATGAATATGTTCAACTCTGATATTTAATTTGGGTATACATTATCACAAATAACGTCTTGATTTCTATTATGTATTTTGTGAATTTTATATGTATTTTTTTGTATTTTATATATATTCATATGTTTATATTTATGACCATTACCAGCACATATGTTGTGTTAAAGTGGAAGCAAAATAAATAAATAATCGCTAATGAGGTCAACACTTGAAATAAAGATGCCTGGCCGTTTATGTAACGCTAGCTGCGCAAAACCAGTCTCCGTGACCAAACATTGAACTGCTTTTCTGCCAATAAAACTATTATAACTGGCATGGACCTGAGTTTAGGCTAGAACACTGTATAGGAAACAAATGCTTTAAGATTTTTGTAATGCAGTGTACACGGTTAAGTGAACACTTGTAAAATCAACCTTAGAAAAATATGACTGCCCCTACATACAAGTATTTTAACGACACACTGACTGACATGCACCCAGCAATGTTGGNTAATCAAACACTTGAAACATCGCCCTATGTGTGACGAGTTTCTGTTTCCTAAATATGCCATTTATATGAAGCGCTAGATATTTCGGCTAACATAAAAGTATTTTATTTTTCTTAAAATTTACTTTTACATGTGTTTTATTTATAAATTACAATAATTCGTTTATATGTAATATAAATTAAAACCGAGATAAAATTTGTGTGTTGATATAATTCCTTGTAAGAAATAGTTCTCATTAAAAAAAATGATTAAGATGAATGCCCAAGAATTCGGAACTTGTCCCTTTGGCGTGATTTTCTATTCATAGTTACACTTTATCTGCATAAGGCGAAGGAATATATTGAGTGAGTANCTTGTCCCTTTGGCGTGATTTTCTATTCATAGTTACACTTTATCTGCATAAGGCGAAGGAATATATTGAGTGAGTAATGAGATTTGGGCGGCTCTTAACATCGAGGTCTTGAGAGTCGATGAGGCTGATATGAGGCCAGTATGGAGCAGCGCAGAAATGAAAGGGCGGGGAAAATCCGGAGTGAACCGACAGGGGATTGAACCCGGTTCGCCTTGGTGGGAGGCGAGCAGTCTAATCGCCGAGCAACTGCGGCTCCTATGATCTCGAAAGTAGAACTTTAGCAGGGCTTCAGTTGGAAGTAACCATAAATGCACTATAAAGTATAGCCCGTGATTTTATCGTTAAAATTCCCAGTTGTAACTTAACTAGGCTTTCCGCTGTGACGGAGCTTCGTTCATCAATCATACGTTTACCCTCGACGTTTTTTTTCTAGGGTGAAACCAGCGGACCGCATATCGGATTCCAGAGCGCATGTGCGGCGACCCACGGGAAACGATCTTGGCATGCTCGCGCACCTACGTGCCGCGAATTCCTCTTCACCAATAGCGCTGCCTCTGTGCGCGAGGAGGGAGCGGNTGGCATGCTCGCGCACCTACGTGCCGCGAATTCCTCTTCACCAATAGCGCTGCCTCTGTGCGCGAGGAGGGAGCGGTGAGAGGAGGTGGGGTGGTCCAAATCGCCCGCAAGGATATTGAACTCCTCGCCGGAACGCACTGTACGAACACACAGAAGAATGTTCGTGTAAACGTAATTTTATCTACGTTTATATATAGGCTATTTGCGGTAAATTGAGCACTTTTGAAATCGACCTTAAATTTCACTGCTCCTACCTACATATATTTTAACGGGCTCACTGAGTAGCCTGCGCCCTATCAAGTTGGTAACCTTGGCATGAAAGTAGATCCGTGTATAAATATTGGATTAGAAATGTTAGGTAAACATCTGTGAATACTGAAATGATTTTTTTTTTCTGTTTTCCTTAATACGTATTTGTGTTAATAATTACCAAATATTTATAATTTTCACTTGTCTAATAATTTCGCAGCTTCAAATGACCTACGCATGAATAAAGTGTTGAGAATCGTGGCAATGTTAATCTTACATTTTGTGAAATAACACACAAAGTGCATACAACGAGATATTAAGCAGGCATTTCATACGTTTGCCGTCAACAGTCTATAGAAGCAAATAAACAAACATCGATTCATTGGCCAGGGGCAGGGAACACTGATGTGGGATTCTTTCTTTCTTTTAGAAGTAATTCGAAGCATGTTTAACAGATCGCAGCACTGTTTGTGTGTTTTGTCCGTGACAATAATCAAAGAAGGTGACTTTATTAGCTGATAAGGGTGCAACAAAATGAGTTTTTATTGCAGTCTTATAATTCATAGAATGTGTACATTTTGCTTAGGCGACAGAAACTTTTAACACGATGCAAATAAACAATCTAGAATATCGATTGCGGGTGTCTCAGTCACATTGATTATTGAAAATAGATTCCACGAAAAATGTTGTATGCATCGATACGTTTCGTAGTTTGCAACCCATATTCTATATAACGATTGTGTACGTGTTTGATTTCATTTTATTGTGAACCTGAGATTCTATATTTCTCCCTATGTNATATTCTATATAACGATTGTGTACGTGTTTGATTTCATTTTATTGTGAACCTGAGATTCTATATTTCTCCCTATGTCTCCCTTTTCTATGCGTACATTGTTCGTGGGTTACCTTATTTAAAAAAGCTTAACATTTTCACACTTTCTAGCATATACATTTACTACATCGTTATTTTGGATTAACTAATTTAAATTACTGCATAACAAGGACATACATTCTTACGACACAAGACAAATGAAAAACATTCATATTGCAGCGCACCGAACAAAGAAATTTAAACAAAGCTCATTCATTTCATCAATAAAATTTATTAATAAACTACGTACAGCACTGAACAGCCTTTTAATGACAACAAGTTGTATGCTTTCAAGAAACTGATTAAAAAGTATCTCATCGGAAATGCATATTACAGAGTTGTAAGTATTTGTATTGTAATCAACAAGTTATTGTATTTATGTTTATTTTGTAATATTTATTTTCATTTTGTANAGTTGTAAGTATTTGTATTGTAATCAACAAGTTATTGTATTTATGTTTATTTTGTAATATTTATTTTCATTTTGTAATGTTTAGATTGCACCTATGTATATATTGTGATGAATATGTTCAACTCTGATATTTAATTTGGGTATACATTATCACAAATAACGTCTTGATTTCTATTATGTATTTTGTGAATTTTCTATGTATTTTTTTGTATTTTATATATATTCATATGTTTATATTTATGACAATTACCAGCACATATGTTGTGTTAAAGTGGAAGCAAAATAAATAAATAATCGCTAATGAGGTCAACACTTGAAATAAAGATGCCTGGCCGTTTATGTCATAGAGGGAATATGGGGTAGAGTGATAACGCTAGCTGCGCAAAACCAGTCTCCGTGACCAAACATTGAACAGCTTTTCTGCCAATAAAACTATTATAACTGACATGGACCTGAGTTTAGGCTAGAACACTGTATAGGAAACAAATGCTTTAAGATTTTTGTAATGCAGTGTACACGGTTAAGTGAACACTTGTAAAATCAATCTTAGAAAAATATGACTGCCCCTACATACAAGTATTTTAACGACACACTGACTGACATGCACCCAGCAATGTTGGNCCTTAGAAAAATATGACTGCCCCTACATACAAGTATTTTAACGACACACTGACTGACATGCACCCAGCAATGTTGGCAACAACGGATGGAAAGTAGTTCCATGTCTTCCATTGAATTTAAAGTGTTAGATAAACATTTGTGAATACTGAAGTTATTTCTTTTTATTTCTGGTTTTTTATGTGTATAGGTGTTAGAATTTTAAAAAAATGGATAAGATATTGACTTTTTAAGTAATTCCACAGTTCCACCTGACTGACGCATGAACAAAGTGATCAGGCGCATGACAATGTTAACTTTTTATATGGTGGAAGAATACACAAGTTGCATACGAGTAGATCTTGAACAGGAATTTTGAAAGTGCTCAGTATACCGTGAAGAGCCTATTTAATATATGACCAGGCTGTGTGCGAGCACGCGGTCGGAAGTTATTAGCATTTCTACACCCCGCCACTAGATTGCATTGGACCCTATTTTCCACTAGCATCTCTGAAGTCGATACTTGTCACTACTTCATTTGAGGTTTAGAGAGCAGACGGCAGAAACGATAGCGGAAGACTCGCTTTTCACAGTTACGGTTTGCTAGGGGTGACTGCTGGTGGGGTTTTTCTCCCCCCGGAGGAAATGAACGGCACAGCAGCGAGCGGTCAGAGGGGCGGGCGCCCAAGAAATAACAGCGACCGCGCGGTACAAGTCTTCTCACTTTATTCTCGCGCCGGTTCGCACTGGGGAAATGAGGGCGTCACGGGCCGGCGTTGAAGCAACAAATGTTTCCTTAGAGCGGAAGTTAAGACGCCCGACTACCTGCAGCTATTTTCCGCTCCTGAGGCCGAGAAGCGCGGGAGCGATAAGGGCGACGCTGCCACGCGCATCGAGTGCGCCATCGCCGCTACGCGCAGGGCTCTGAACTGGCGTGCATTGTTCTCATAGTGCAGCGTGTACCTATGGCACTTCAAGTGCTGGCCATATAGTTTTATTGGTGGAAAGTCTGTGGCAACGTTCAATGCAGTGCCTTTGAATATTTATGTGTGTATCTGACGCATAGAGATACGAAATTTTGAAAAGGCCGTTTTAAGACACTTTATAAATCTCTGAAACTGTTTTTCTAAAGTGCGTGTGACGCCTTGAAAGCACCAAACAGTCCTCGTCTGAAGCGTGTGTTGTATTCCTATATCAGCACATGGGACGGGCGTTTAATAGACTCGTTGTAAATGTGGATTTCAAACAAACTACAACGCAGTTCAAGTGCCAGGTAGGAGGACTCTNGCGTTTAATAGACTCGTTGTAAATGTGGATTTCAAACAAACTACAACGCAGTTCAAGTGCCAGGTAGGAGGACTCTTTAACCCTTCAACACATTTTCCCAAGTATATTGGATCACGTAACACGTATTGCAGAATAGTGATAATCATGGTCAGTGTTGTACAATTTCAGGAGCCAGCACCAGTACAGACCTCGCCTTTCTCTGCATGGTGCCATTGACTGTTGCTAGCTCACTAGCATTTCATAACTGGTCATATGACCTGTGCCATAAACCGACATAAACTCTTCTCATTGGTTACATCGTGTACGTTACTGGAGCAAATTCGAAAGTACTGGTCAGAACAAAAATGTTTCTTGTAGACAACACTTGAAACGAAAAATCGGCATGTACCGTAAGGGGTTAGCTTTTTCAGGCATGGTTGTATATATATATATATATATATATATATAAACACACACACACACCTATGACCATCTGGTTTTCGTGAAAATATTCCACTAGTAATTGCACTGCAAAACACGTTAGCACAGAACCCTTTTCGTGGTTGGATAATTTAACCTCTCGCGCGTCTTAGGTGTCTGCCGGCCAATCACCGACGTTCAGCGTCGGGATAACTAAATTCTGATTGGCGAAGTGAAGTAGAAAATTTCCCCTCCCACAGACACGTGGCCAATAAGCCAAACCAAATTTGTAAATGTCCACGTACTAAGTTGAAGTATAGCCTGCGCATAAATCTTATCGCTAAAAACAGGGGGGGGGGGACTTCAAATGAAGGCCCCTTGAATATTTTTGTGTGTTTATGACGAGTAGAGATACGGCATTTTGAAAACACCGTTTTTAGCCCCTTAGCCCTTTCAGGCCCACTTTAATTCACTGTTCTAGGTGGTTCAAACGAAAATATTTATTTTGCTTGCTTTACTTAAGTCGACACAAAGCTTGTTTCGTTGTCACAGCCAATGAGCTGTAGGCTATAAGTTCGGCTACAGTAATATTAACCAGTTATTCCGTGGCCTAGAAGCGTCTAAGAGCTAAAGGCGACGTAAATAATAGTAATAATAAACACAAAGGTGTGTTGCATGATCGTATACTGTGTTAAGTAGCCTGTGCCGTAAGTTTCTGCTTGAAATGTATTTTCAAACTCTCCTACTAGCCCTTGGGGCTGCGGTTGACAAGCGGCTAGAGCGCTCGCCTCCCACCTATATAAAGAGGGTTCGATTCCTGGTGGGGTCACTCCCGCATTTTCACTCGTGGGAATAGTGCTGGACGGTGGTACTGGTTGACGGGTTTTCTCGGGTATCTCCCATTTACCCCGCCCTTGCGTTCCAGCACCGCTATATATCCACCTCGTTTCACCCTCATGTGCTCTCAACACCTCGTTGTTAAGAGCCACCAAAACTTATCCACTCTAATGCACATTAGGGACGGAAATAGAAGACGGAAACTCNACACCTCGTTGTTAAGAGCCACCAAAACTTATCCACTCTAATGCACATTAGGGACGGAAATAGAAGACGGAAACTCGCATTCGGACGTGAAAAATTTCTTAAATGCTGATCGTAAGTAGACACTGCTAAAAACATTGAATGGTTTTCAAATGACAGCTATATGACTGAAGCTCTTTGCTCTGTTAGGAGGCGTGAGCAGACAGCAAGCACCCTTAAAGTGGAAGTAGAGTGACTTCCAAAGGTGCACTGCGGCCGACAGTACATAATGTAGAGCTCATTAAACTGCACTAACCACACTACAAAAATTGACATAAAAGTACGACCTAACGTTGCATATGAAAGAAGTAAGCACACACTGTGTATTGTTAAAAAATATTCTGCTAAAATTTACTTATTTAAGTGTTTAAAAAGAATATGAATAAGAAAATATGTTTAATCATAATGTAGTATTTCCAATCTTGTTACTTCTAAAAGCATATTTTGCACAAAAACATTATCACGCAAGATTATTACAAAAAATANCGTATTTCCAATCTTGTTACTTCTAAAAGCATATTTTGCACAAAAACATTATCACGCAAGATTATTACAAAAAATAGCCTTGCTTGTATATAATAAAAACTTCGTAATAATGTATAACAATTAGGGGTGCCTGTTTTTTTGCGAAAATATTTCAGGACAAGTTCTGTTCCAACGCACTTTAGTTCAGAACCACTTTCGTGATTGGATCATTAAAGTTATTAGGCGTCTTATCTGTCTACCCGCGAATCACGGACGGTAAGTATCGGGAAACTTAATTCTGATTGGTTCACTCATGTAACAGAATGTCTTCATACAAAGACAAGAGGCCAATAGTCGAATGAAGAATGCAAGAGTGCGCATATGATATTGAAGTCTAAACTCCGCGTAAATCTTTTCACAAAAACAGGTGCTGAATACAAGTACAGTGCATAGCAAAAAATTACGCTATTGTAACCCTTGAACTTGGAAATAAATATTTGAACGAACGCGTAAACACACTCAAATCGTTTTTTTTTTTTCTAACAATTCTGGTAGCGTTCTCTATAACGAGCATTGAACGTTGAACAGTTGCGTTCAGTGGTCCATTTGTAGCCACCATACTTCTACCTTAACATTTCCATTCCCACATTAGTCTATAATTTGTGGCGTTGAAAATTAGAAATTTGTTGATGCGTGCTGCACTTAAGGTGACAAAGCACGTGCTTCGTTATGACCACCAATAAGCTGTAGTCTTTGTGTTCGGTTATCAGTGATATGAACCAGTCGTAACGTAGCGCAGTGGCACGGTTTAGGGAATATGTTACCAACAGAGTATATCATTGGGCACTGGTCTTGAGATCCATGAGGGTGAAGCGAGATGAGAATGGAGCGGCGCCGGATTGAAAGGGCGGGGGAAACGGGATATCCCGAGAAAACCCGCCGACCAGTGGCATCGTCCGGTACGATTCCCACTTCTAAAAATCCGTGAGTGACCCGGCCGGGGATCGAACCCGGTTTGCCTTGGTGGGAGGCTAGCAGTCCAACCGCTCAGCCACCGCGGCCCCAAGTTTATTTGATATATTTACCATACCGTTCAACCATTTTCGACCAAATGTTTTTTATGCACATGAAATAATCTGATTGTCTGCATTGTACACAGCAGAAAACAAGGATCAATGAGGAAAACCCCCCGAGTGGTGAGACGGCATTCTTTGTTGATACTATACTCCCTCAGTCTCATCAAGGATTGCTGTCAATAACATCAAACGCAAAAAAAAAATATTTTATTTAGGTACCGACGTATGCCAGTGCGCTACGCTGACACCTGAGCAATTCCTAACAGAAACGTTGCTCTTTGCAGGGCTTTAAATTGTTTATCGATGTGTGGCTGAAAGAGTTCATGGGTAAACTAAAGGCAGGTGTAACCTTTATAGTCAGTAGCCAGTGAAACAAAACCACTCTTTCCTTCAGCCCACGGCCGGTTAAGAGAAAATCTTGATGTAACCAAGCCTCGCGAACCTTCTTACGTTCTCTGGCCGTTTAACTTCCTCTCGCGGTCGTATTCCTCCCCAGAGACCAGACACCAATTCCAGGCAAATAAAATAGTAAAAAAAAAGGCCGGAGCGACCCGGAGGAAGTGTACCGCCGAGATGGAATAGGAAACGAGCGTGGCTTAGGAATGTTTTTCTGGCTCGAGGGCGTGTAGGGATGGGCCATGAAGTCGCCAGTGGTAGTGTGAGCGCAGGCGTAGGTTTTATGGCGGACGAGTCGTTAATTTTAATGTGTACTTGGGAACTGCTGAAACCAGGGAGGGAGCAGTGGTGTTAACATACAGAGGATATGGTTTAGGGGGTGGGGATCGTCCGTGGTGGTGGATATTTCGTACGCACGTTCGTCCCACTTGGTCTCGGAAGGGTGGTTTCCAGGAAAGGAGAGGGGAGAAATTTTTACGGCGTACTTGACGGCGCCTTGAAATATTTTATGGCGATGAATGAATATGCATAACCCCCCGTTATTTCATACGTGATATACAAACGTGGAGGCTTAAAAATAAAAGATTCCGCGCTGGACACAACTTCTTCCACAAGAACGTGCCTGTTATTTCACGCAATGAGCTCAGGAGCTTTATACTGCCTTTCCGAGAATTATGACTCAGAAGTAAAATAGTTTACTTTAGAAAGCGTGACAAGAATAAAGCACAATCAGGGAGCAAAAAAATTATGAAAGCAAAAAATAAACATTTTCTTTTCTGCCTAAAATATACCAAAATGAGGGTCTTTTGTTGGCAATATACTGTAGGTCGCGTGAAATGCATATTCCAAGTTTTCAATTATGCCTAAACTAAACCATTTGTCAAGTTTCGAAAACCCAATAACCTCAGAAATTTTGATGAGTAGAAACATGCTTTAAATTATGAATAACGTATTTGGTAAAGACTCTTTCATTTCACGTTATACTTCGGTACCACGCTACGTGTCATCACAGAATAGGTAAGTATGTAGAATCGAAATAGTGTGGCGTTTCCTACGATGCAAGAGAACTCGGTCACTCATTGGTTGCGCTAAGTTGTAGGGAAACGGCCTTGAGTCTGATTGGCTATTGCAAGTTATGAAATATTCCTTATTGGTCGGACTTCCCTCTGACCAGTTAGTCTGCAGGAGCTGATTGGTGGACTACGTCCCACCATATTGCTGGCCGATGAGGCCATTTTGTTGGCATGTGTAGGTGGAGTTCACAGTTCACCTATGTATCATTAATTACTCTATGGGGACATAGGAGACGTGAAAAAACTATGGATTTTTATTACAACAAGCTATAGGATTCAAAATCGACTACCACCTATGTTGCCTTCGCAGTAGGTTCACGCTTTACTTGACAGCTCTAGGAGAACCCTGAACCAATAATAAATATGCGACAAAAAATGCAGGCCGATTCATCGTCCTCTGCTTTGGCAGCAAGTAACCAGCGAGTATTTGGCATCTCTATTATTTTCAATTGTAATGTGAAGTTAATACTACAGATCATTCAGCTCGCTAATTTTCCAAGTATCTAGTCAAGGTGTGTGTAGTCACGTTAGTCATCATCATGAGACCTGTGGTCGTTCATTAACCTAAAACCAGCAGTTAACATTCAGCAGCAGAGTACTAACGTATACATGGGTGAAACAGTCTCTCATTACAGCCTCGCCCAGGGTCGCGGTGATGCAACGGCTAGGGCGTTTCATTCCCGGTGGGGTCCCTCCCGGATGTTTCAAGAATTGGTTGAGCTTTGTTTGAATAAGGTGGAAGAATAGCTTGGAATGTGTCTATTTCCGACCATGACACTGAATAAAAAATTTAAATCGCACACACTCACGCATACAGAACTAAGCAAGACAAAAAAAGAAAAAAATACTTTTTACAACACCACAGACAGATAATTAGGAAAAGCTGTTTCCTTGTCAATAGAAAACAAATGTGTATATAATTAAAAAGACAAAAATATGGGCGAATAATAATTTATTATTACAAAACAGGACAGGCAACAAGAAAATACAACACGATGAAGAAAACGTAAACACCACACAAGTGAACAAAACAGTGCAAAAAACCATATCAGTGGACACAGTTAAACAATAAATACCACAAACACAAAAAAAACACAAGCCATTAAAAATTATTACTTGTCAGATTATAAAACCAATTAGCCTAATACAACACTACGAACAACACAGGAACCCCAAAAATAACCAGATAAAATAACAGAAAAACCAACAGAGAGAACACAAAATGACTAAAAATGAAAACACAAAAAAAAATGCTTTTAATTTTTTTGTGTTTTCACTTTTCCGGTATTTTTTAGCGACTTGTTTGTCAGAAATCGTGATTTGTTTAAGTTTCTGCACATCTCATCTGTGAATAGTTGATGTTGATATCAAGGAACACGTTGTTCACTGGGTACGAGAAGCACTTTCTACACAGATAGAGGGCAGATCAAGGATTTTAATGGTTACAACACTTAAGTTCGTAGATGAATTTGGGACTGAACGGGCTAATTAAAAACAACATAATCTGGTAATGCACTTGAAGTTCGTAGGTACGCACGGCAGTTTCACACTGAAAAAAGGTTTTTTTTCCCCTAATATAACAACGTTTTCTTTGGCGCAGATAAATTAACTCGTTCAGTGACCGTTTTCACGATCACGGACATGTTGCACGTGAAGTAAATTTATGACCGGTACAGTACACAGCGAGGAATCAGTACCACAATCTCATTTGTGGAAGTTGCCACGCCTCTCGTTTATAAATGGCTTATTGTAACGTATTTGGACACGCAGCATGCTGTTCACTGGTTGAATAAAGTACACTCGGCATACACAGAATGATTCTAAAATCATGGGAAAAACATTGAGGGGTGGTAGAGCGCTCTAAAACCAACAATTATTGTTTAGAAATATATGGTCGGAAGTGACGCGTTGAGGCACAAACACAAAAATAACACATGAAATGCAACACATTGTTTATTTACAAAGTCGCCGCTAAATGCCGTTTTACAGCAATGTTTATAATAATTGCTCTAAATTGCTACCACAGACAGTAATGCAAGCTTGGTATCGCCGGTGGAGTGATTGGCGAACAGATTCAAATACGCTGGGTATTTCACGCACGCCACCATTGTCAGCCAATCACGCCATATGTAGAGGTCGCCAAGCATGCGTGACTCAATATATATATATATTTTTTTTTTTTTTGTGAGCTCTACCACCCCTCAATGTTTGTCCCGTGATTTTAGAATCATCCGGTATATAGTGCACACCAAAATATCACATGACAGCAACACTCCGGTTCACATATTAATGCATGACCAAACGCGTTAACCCTCCACATTAATTTCCTATGGTTATTGGTCACGTGGCTTTGTAGGGAGACAGTTCCTTACCTGACTGGGCCAATCAGAATTAGGTAACTCCGACACTAAGTGTCCGTGATTCGCGGCAGTCACCTGCAATGCGTGACAGTTAAAATCATCCAATCACGAAAGTTGATCTGATCTATAGTGTTTTGGAGTACAAGTAGTCCCGAAATATTTTCGCGGAAAAACAGGTGGCCCTACTCATAAACCACTGCTGCCAGTAACATAAAGCACATATGCATGTATATTGGTCCCGATTCAAAACAAAGCGTCGTCTGAATATCAGTACAGTTCCGAACAAAATATTTGTTTGTTGCAACGACAAAAATTATACTTAAATTTTTGACTGAAAGTGATAAGCGGATGTTCCACATTGTCCAATATTCTGTGATCGGGCATGATCTGTTCATTCATGATCTCGTGGCTCGATGCTGCGCAGGTTGTTTTTTTTTCGCGTTAGCAG
>NQII01000218.1:760844-920018 GCA_002778355.1 Clitarchus hookeri | reverse complement strand
TTTGTAAGGACGAGGGGTATTTGTAAGGACGAGGGGTGTTTGTAAGGACGATGCGTGTTTGTAAGGACGAGGGGTGTTTGTAAAGACGAGGGGTGTTTGTAATGACGAGAAGTGTTTTTAAGGACGAGGGGTTTGTGAGGACGTGGGTCGAAGCAGGACCTTTACTGAACAATTAGCTGGTGCAATATGGCATGAGTGTTTTTGTCTCGTGCTATGTCAGCCTTTCTTCGTCGTACACTAGGCGGGAGAGATTAAATGATGTGGTATATCGGGGTTAAAGACACAGTTAAAACTTTATTTTCGTACCTCGAACTGAGGTGTTATTGTAGAGATGCAATTTATCAGGTTACGGTGTAAGCACAGAGTACTTCAGAAAACAAGAGGTGTAAAAGCCGCTTATTTCACGAACTCTAACCCTACACGTGGGGCCGCGGTGGTTGAGCGGTTAGCCTGCTCTCCTCCCACCAAGACGAACCGGGTTAAGTTCCCGGCCGGGTCACTCCAGGATTTTCGCATGTGGGAATCGTGCCGGACGATGCCGCTGGTCGGTGGGTATTCTCAGGAATCTCCCGTTTCCTACGTCTTTTCACTCTGGCGCTGCTCCATACTTACCTCAAGCACACTCACTGGACCTCAAGACCTCATTGTTAACCCATTCTGTCCCAGTGTACAAAATTTGTGTACATTAAGCACGTATAGGTAATTTGTGGCCTGTGCCACACATTGCGAAGTACAATGAACAATGATTTTACGTGTTGTTAAATCATTCGCAAACCGCCCTATTGATCTAGGTGTTAATTGGTTCATATAACAGTAGCCTAACATTTAGCCTAAAGTTCATTGGCTGTGACAACGGAACAAGTGTTGTGTTAATTTAAGTACAGTACGCATCATAACATTTTTTGTTTCCAACACTTTAAAACGTAAATTAAAATGGGTCTCAAAGGGTTAAGAGCCGCCCAAATCTCTTCACTCACTAATTACACCATATGTAAAATTAACATTGCCATGGGTCTGATCACTTTATTCATGCGTCGGTCTAGAGAAACTGTAAACATATTATAAAGTAAATATTTTTTAAATTTGTTAACTCTTACACTTACATGCATAAAAAAACAGAATTTGAAATTCATTATTTTACTATTATCAGATGTTTACCTAATTATTTTAATTTAACCATGTGACATGGAGTTGAGTTGAGAGATTTGGGTGGCTCAACGAGGTATTGAGAGCCGATGAGGGTGAAATTAGGTGAGAATGGAGCAGCGCCGGAATGCAGGAGGTTTCCGAGAAAACCCGCCGACCAGCGGCATCGTCCGGCACGAATTTCACTTGCGAAAATCCGGGAGTGACTAGGTCGGGGATTGAGCCCGGTTAGATAATGAAAGAAGGTATTGTTACGAAACGGTTCATGGTGATCGCTTAACTACTATACCAAGAAGAGAAAGGGAAAAACCGGTATAGGCATCGTAAAAGCCCCTTCGACAGGAAATAATTAAAAATTGTGGCATGCATTAACAGAATTATCAGAAAGTGCTACAGGAGACAGATGGGTGGAAACCATGCTATTTTTTTAGTAAATAGAGTAAATACTATAAGAAAGGGGGTTGTCACGTGTCCTGTAGAAAAATTCTTGACATATATGCAACCGAAACACCGGACTGCTGACAAGAGCGTGGAACGAGTTTCATTATCGCATAGATGTCGTTCGAGCCGCTCCAGGTGGTCACATTGAACATTTATTCACTGCAGTTTTTAAATGTTGTGTTTTGGAGGCCTAATGATTTCTTTATTTTTATTCATCGTCCTTTGTCTGTTCAATCTGTGGTGAGTAATTTTAAAGTTTTCTAATATAACACTTGTAATTTAGTGTAATTAATTATTAATGTTATTAAATTATTTTCATTGGTTTGACTTCTGGAAGTGGCTTCTTGAAAAAATATTCCGTTCACAAATGTTATCAGAGTATGTCGAAAGCCGCGGTTAAGGCAGTTCGCCTGCCACCACTGTGATACGGGTTCGGTTCCTGGCGATGTCAACCGGGATTTTTGCATTTGACAATCGTGGTTGGTGGGTTATCTCGTGGTGTCCCGTTTTCCAAACCTTGCGTTCAGGTGCTGCTCCATGTCCATCTCATTTCACCCACACCACATAGGTTCTGAAGACCCCTCTTATGCTAAGACTCGTCCAAACCTATCAATCAATCAATTAATCATTGTGTGTCATAATACTTTATTTTATCAGTCAGTTCACGTTACCAAATAGCCTGTACATATATTTAAGATAGAATTATAAATGTGTTTGTATTTGTTTATTGAAATGTATGCATATTTACTGTAGTTTAGTTGTAGAAAAGGCAAACATTTACTTAACTGCGCGAGCAGAAAATAAAGAAAAATAAACAAATTACATACAGTAAGATTGCTTGAAACTCTAACTCAGTTAGGTTTTGGAATCTTGAAGATTTGATTTATATGTAGATTATTTTTAATTCCGCTTTTCATGAATATTCTACTGACTGGCGAACAAATAAGTAAACTAACTACTTAACGATATGTCTATCGATTGTATCACCAATCTCTGCAAACTATATTTTCGCACAATTGTCTCGCTTACTGGTTTTTAATTGTTAATGCGTAGTTCTATATAAAATTATGCAACTACAGTGAAACTACATCAATTATGTTAAATTGCTTTTTGCTGGTAGCACTTGATACTAACTAAAATATTTTCACAAACTGAGTAAATATGTCTTATTAATTTTTAGTACTGACTATGATATTGAGGTTATCCCCACTCATATTTGTAATAATTTCGTATTCATGCCAATACATTTTTGAAGACGTGTAGCTGAAAAAATTAATACTTCCACACTTTGCCTGGGACTTAAACCCAGAACATCTAGTACCGTACGCTGGTGCGCAACAAACTATGATACAAAACAAAAATGTCAGCAATAGACGTGTTGATGTATCTTTCAAACTCTTCTGTTTTAAGTGGTCATTCGAATATTTGCAGGACGCGTAGTACGTCGTTCAACGGTAATTCCACTTGACGACNNGGGGGGGGGGGGGGGGGGGTGACAGGCCAAAACTCGCGGTCTTGAAGGGAAGTGGGAGGTGGTCAAGGACTAGGGGGACCAGCCCTCACAACATTTGACGCTAACAGTACGTAAAGCCTTCAGCCAATAGAATCGCAGGAGAGGGAGAAGAATAAGAAGTAAATTATTGCTATTAATATAATATATTTTTTCCACAACGAAACTTACCTTTTTATTTAAATTTTACTCATCAACAATATGCCTAAATTGTATTTAATAATTAATATAGACCCGGAAATTACGCGGATTCATCTGAGGATAAAGTTTGTTAGACACGCCCGAACGACTTTCAACCAATAACGAACCTGCTAGTAAAATAAGAACCCAATCCCGTGCTACTTGACATGGGGCTAAACTGGAGCAACAGCCAATGAACAACTAACTGATGCTCGAATACACGTAGGATTGTGGAGTCTGGCTTGTTGCCGAATGAATCCGCGAAATTTCCGGGTCTCTAATTATTAATTGCATTTTAATTTCGTATTTTATTATCATGTTCTGTGTTATATTATTGACAAATTCTGCGCAGTAAGTATTAACAGATTAATGAAGCAAATCAAATCTAATGTTATTTGCGAATAAATCGGGCCACTGTTTTTCACAAAAATATTTACGCGCACGCTACACCTAAACTTCGTACGTCCACACTTTCAAATTTCATTTAAACTTGACTGCTCCAATTAGAATTAAGTTCTCCTGCCGCTGAACGTCTGTGAATGGTTGACAGACACCTAAGACGCGTGAGGAGTAAAATGAACCAAACACGAAATAGGTTCTGAACTAACGTGTCTTTCAATATAATTAGTCGTGGAATATACTCGCGGAAAAACAAATGGCTCTACAAATAAATTACTATTTCCCTAAAATCAAGTTTATTTCTATTCGTGTCTGATTGGTTGGGCATAAGACGAGTACATTGACTATGAACCACGCCAATTTTTGTAAACCTTATATGTAGACGTCCCGTATACGTAGGGACACCAGAATTTCACGAAAAACTTTTCGCACGTGCTAGATTTCGGTACCCTAAGGGCATACCAACTGTTTTCTTTTGCTTATTGGCGGCGTAACTTTGTGAGAAGAATTTATCCTACTTAACTGGCCAATCAGAATTAGGTAACTTTAACTTCCATACTGTGCGTCTTTGATTCGCGGGCATACACATAAGACGCGTAACACGGAAACTATCTAAACACGAAAGTGGATCTTAGCTAAAATTTTATGAAATACAACTGGCCGTGTAATCTTTTCGTGAAATTCGGGTGTTCCTACACGTACACGAAATATTATTGTGCAGGCATTCTGCAGGTAACTCAGCCTTCCAGCAGTACACACCAAGAAGAGGAGAGGCAGCTGTTATAAATGTACTTTTAAGTCAATTAATACCTGAAAGGGTTATCGGCGTAGCTAAATAAAGAGTCACGATAAGGTGGAACACAGCAGTATAAGATGGAGTTTATTGAATATAAGGATTATACAATAACTATTTACGTGACTGTTGATCGGGGGAGCTTAAATGGAACACCAAGATGCTAATTAATTGTATTAAGTATTATTACCTCACGCCATTACTATTATAATCTAATGTGAAAGTCCCCACCATGTTAATGTTGCTGGAGGCTGATTCTAGGAGGCGGTCAACGACGGCCGGACACACCCATCTTCAGTGGTCTTCTCGTTCCAATGGCCCGGGGACAAAAAAAACCCCGCTCCCGGTGTTACGCTGGCCTATATAGGCCGCGTTATTTAATATTTTCGGCCCCGTTTACAGGCAGGTAGAGGGTATTTATGCAACTGTCTTTCACAAGGTGTTATTGTAATCACGCTCGTGCCTGGTTCAATGTTTGAAGGTGTGATCAGGCAGTCCAGCTAAGGCCTGATCACTTCATAACACAGCGTTAAGAAGTGTTTTGTGTTGGGGAAGTAGGAGGGTGTCGTATGCGGGTTGAATAAGAAATTGCAAGCAATCCGAGGGAAAGAAAATAGCCCGCTTCAGAGAGGAGTAAGAGGTCGGCAGCACGCTCTTCGGTGGGAGGAATGAAACACGGAGGTGGAGTCAGCTTTATTGCCAGTCCAGGCAGCGGAGAAATGTACGAGGCATACAGTTTTCCCCTCCCGGGCTGGAGGGACCTGCTTCGCTCCAGCAACGTTTGATAAATCTAGGAACTCTTTACCGAAGTTTAATCCCTTTCCTGGCTGTTCGTCCGGGAGCACGAGGCGATTCTATGTCTACGTAAGGAACCAAGCGGGAGGATAAACTGCCAAGAACTTCGAGCAGAACGATGTATTCGCGAGGGTAAAAAGTACTAGCAACCATACAGGAATAACAGAAGAGTTATACAAAGCAAACCATGCGTGTTGCTGAATTTGCATCTAGTAACTACTTGAATCAGTGTTAACTCTGCAGTATTCATATTTTGAAAGACTGCAAACATTATATGTCGCCTATTTTATTTTTATGTACTTTTCTTAATGTATTGTGCAATCATACTATTTGAAAATCTGTTGGACTAATTTATCTTGGTGTTTTTGTTTTTGTCAGAGAATATTTACGATAGCTGTTTCTATGCCATTTAGACTTGTTAAAATTACTGTAACCTAATTTTAAATTCATATATTTAACTTGCCGCAACATTCGCGTCTAGAGTATGACTGAAATGCACGATCTTCTAGTTCGTAATACGGGTTTTAAATCAATTTTTGATTCAGAATCGTATGTAAATATATTATAAAAATAAGAGTGTGTGAAGGGACGGCTCCTAACATCGAGGTCTTGAGAGCCGATAAAAACAGAATATTAGAAAGCATTGAATTAGGCAGATATAGCCAGAAAACTAAGAAAATATCTTTATAGAAAAAAAACTGTTTGATTTTTTTAAAATTGTTTGCGCAGTTATTTTGGCCAAAAACATTTTTTCACAATTTTATGATTTTTCTTTGCTTGGTTTTAATTTAATTCATTAGTCATTACGAGCAGTATGCAAAGTCATATACAATTATCAATGTATATCATTAACACCAGTCCGATATTCTCTTTAAAAACATCATAAAATTTCAATAAGAAATGCATAATTTAGAAATGTCCCTATATCGTGAGACTATATATTTAGGAATACCTTTCTTTCGCGAAAATTTTTAAGGATAAGTTGAGTTCCAACTCACTTTAGTTCAGAACCACTTTCGTTATTGAATCATTTGAATTGTAACGCGTCTTTTCTGTTTGCCCGCGAATCACGGACGGTCAGTATCGGAGAAACTTAATTCTGATTGGCTCACTCATGTAAAAGACTGTACCAATGGGCAAAAGTCAAATGAAGATGGCAAGTTTGCACATAGGATATGGAAGTCTATCGTCCGCGTAAATCATTCCGCGACAAGCAGGCGACCCTACATACATGTTTGTACTTACACGATAATACCACTTTTTACCTGTTTTTCATGCAATAAGTACAACTGTTAGGGCATATGGTCTTCACTTTTTATTACGAACATATTTTTCTTCATATATATATATTATATGAAAGATTATTACTATTATTGTTAGTATTATTAATATTATTACGAGCATATAGCTTTTATATCTGTCTACAGTGGCTTGCATAATAATAGCATTTAAATGTTTCAAGAAACAAAGAGTGATCCAAACTTATTAAAATACCGCTTGCAGTTTGGTGACGTGACAAGCCAATGCCCAACCTTGGTGGACGACAAAGTGGCCCGCGGACCACAGGTAGGAAACCTTGGCAATAAGAAGTAGCCTCTCGTGACGTCACAAGCAGTCAGTTTCAAACGACCTAGCCCGATGACCCCATTTTTTTTTATTAGTCAATGCATTATCCTTGCTGTGTTCACTCTCTCGTTCCTTTCCTTTCCACCGCGGCATCGTAGTATTCGGGGGCAAAATAGTTGAAGTTTCCGGGGTAACGAGCTGTTAATAGCAACAGTGGTGATTGTAAGGTGAGCGGTAGAAGAAGGTAGCCAAGCAGCTTCGAACTCGCACTGACAACGCTGCCAGGTGGACTACAGCCGGCGATTTTCTACTGCGGCCTTTAGCGCCAAGCTACAGATTATAAAAGCATGCAGAAGTGCACTGAGAGAACAACCATGCTTGTGAAAGGCAATAAGGGTCAAATATATTTAGTTGCCCCAAAAAAATACTCGGTTGAGCAAACCAAACTTGAAAATGTACAAAATTAATTTTGTTCATCTAACAAAGTAGACGCTTGAATAAACAAATCCCCTGCGCTGGGCCAAAATAAATTATACTGTCAACAAAATATTTTGTTGAACCAACTATATATATATTTGTTTGGCCACTCATTTGACTACCTTCGTTCGAAAATACAGCAAGTGAGTTTGTTTGCATTATTTGTTGCAATTACAGTCGCAACAGTGTTTGTTATTGCTTTAACTGATGCTAAATAACGGCATAGACACCATAATAAAATTATTTTAACAGGTAACTAAAAAGTAAAGTTGTAAAACTGAAATACTCATTTGCGCACGTTGTCTAGTTTTTGAAACGTATGTATTTGAAAACTTTTCAATTTTGTCAATAGTCGCTTTAGCTGTGGTCGCTAAGGCGTAGCGCTCGGTAGCAGGTGGTTTAGGTTCGAAACTCGGTCGGGCTTCCAAAGTTATATATCAACCGAAACTATTTAATGTGTAAAGAGCCAAATAATACTTCTGTTCCACCAAAAAAAAAATTTTGTTTGGGTCAACCAAATAAAATCAGCAAAACAATTTGGTTTCAAAAAAAATATTGCGTTGCTACACAAACAATATTAATTTCATTCAGACCCGGTGTACACAGTTGTGTACATGAAGCACGTGTAGGTAATTTTTAGGCTGTAGGTTACTGCACATGGTGGAGCTCAGTGACCAATGATCTAACCTGTGGACAAATGATTCGCAGGCCGTCTTACTGGGATAGATCACAATTGGTTCATATAACTATAAGCCGAGCATATAGACAACAGCTCATTGGTCGTGACAACGAAACAAGTGTTGTGTCGACTTAAGTACAGCACGCATCATAAAGTTTTGGTGCCTTTTTAGAACAGTCTCCTCAGTGATGTGAATTATCGACACGTTTCTGCCACTTTGTAAAAGGTTTTGTTGTGTGCTATGGTCCACCATTTTCTTTGAACATCGCGAAGCTCGAGCGGAAAATATTTACGTTGTGAAGTTTAAATTTGTTGGTTTCAAGAAACAACTCAAGTGTTTTGTTAAATGAATATGTCAGAAATTGAGTTATTTCGTACCAGTGGCTGATAAAAGTGATTTTAGTGAAGTAATCTTCCAAAGCTCGCAACGTCTTTAGGAATTACAAAGTAAACAGTAAGTTTTTTTTGTAAATAATGTTTTCTTAAATTGTTCTTAGAATATTTGAATTGTATTGGGCCTTTTAAAAATCCTTGATTTCCCTTAATTTATGTTATTGAAACATTAACGATTTTTGCATGGGAAGTTAAATTTGCTGAAAATGTTTATATTGTGCACGTCGCACATCAGTATTAACAGTGACGTATTTATTGGGTTTTTTCTCGCTAAACGTACGTTACATAAATGCCCTTTTATTGCAGTTTACTGTATAAAATAATGCAACAATTTTTATGTGTCAAGTATTTCTCGCATCGGTACGAGCAGCGACACATTTATCGAATTAAGTTATTTCGATAAAGTTAAAACTTGAGTTATGCTATAGTAAATAAAATGTAATTTCCGTAATAACAACATTTTCCACTCCATCATCAAAATAATGTAAGTTCCAATCGCCATTCTCCCATAAGAAGAACCGCAAGACATTCACATCTCCCAAAAGCTTTAAACTAGAGTTCCCCACCCCACTAACAAAATAAACAGAACCCTAACTAGTATTTGTGGTCATAACAAAAATAAAACAGTTGGTAATGGCAACCAGCTATAGTAGCCCAAGTACTGCAGTTGTCAGTCTTTCAATGCCTGCCATTGGATTCGTTGTTTGTTTACAAAGACAGTTTTTTTACCAACAGAACAACTGTGGCAGAAGGATACATCGTGGACGCACTTATTTTCGAGAACAGTCAAAATGTACTGGAGTTATATGAAACTGAGAATATCCTGCTATTTGCAATGGAATTAGAACCTTTAGTCTATCAACCAAGTCATTGGGGTTGTCAGAAAATAGGTAGGCAATGATCTTAGATTTCTTGGCTTTCTTCATAACTCCTCTGCTCTTCACAAATTGTCCATCGACTATATCTGCACCAATGGTCATTTTTTTCTCGATCATCACCACCAGTCTCGGGATTGGTGTATTATTTGCTGTAATCGGTATGATCAGAGTCATCGCCCTGGAAGTTTGTTTGTGATAGTTCGAGTAATTTATTTTATCATTTCTATTCTCCCTAATTATAATTGCATGGTTTCATTTTGAATAGCAATTTATTCATATAGCCCCAGGTACAATGTGTCATGCAATCACCTACTCGTACAATTTCAACTTAATTTCCCTGGACCCGAGAAACCATTTGCGTCTGCATAATTCACAAAATTTACAAGTCCAGCAAAGATGGCTGCCCACAGTAGATGAAATTCAAGATGGTGGGGTGGAGCAAAGGCGACCAAGGTGTGAAGGAATGAAAAACAATAATTAAATAATGAAATAATGCAAGATGGCGGACATTAATATGGAATTATATAGCATGATAAAATAAAATTCATAATGGTGGACATTAATGTGGAATTATAGAGCATGGAGTGGAACGAAAGTGAGTAAGAAAACTGAAATGTAAGATGTCAGACATTAAGGTGGAATGATAAGGCATGATAAAATAAAATCCAAGGCCGGAAACAAGACGATGGCGGGAAGCAAGATAACGGCTGGAAACAATATGGCGAACGGAAGCAAGACAGCGGAAAGAAAGAAGATGGTGGTCGGTCAGCACCGATTCCGAATCCCGAATCCTGTCTTCGTATTCCCTATTTCCCTCTACTCTCGATACATGAAAGAATCTTTAAAAAATACCCTCGTTACATTGTGAAAACATAATGCAATATTCTGAGTGATGGCAAGGTAACAGTAAAAAAGATCCCAAACAACGAATACTATAATATAGTGGAACATTATCAATTAAGTTGCCTACCACACATTGCATAAAGTATATAACTGGACCTAATATAGGGGCATCACAGTTGAGTTAAAATTACGTAAAGATTATTGGTCGGATTTTGGATTACTTGGAGGAAAACATACTGCTGGCAATTGGTAAGTGCATCAGTGTTTGCTTAATAATGTGAAAAAACACTGCTGGCAATTGGTAAGTACATCAGTGTTTGGTTAACAATGTGTAAACAACACTGTAACATTGCAATTTTTAATGTTATGTTTACCGTTTTATTTTCTTTATATATAATTAAAGAATACTTGCTTATGTTGTCACTTCTTTTAATATAATTTCCTAGTTACGCTTTATTATATGAGTTGAAATATAATCATTTGTTATTTTTATTTTTTATTGACATAGAGATCATGTGTAAATATTTTTCATTTGTCTCTATATGGTATTAAGCATTAATATTTTGTTTCTTATTTTTCATTTCTTTCCTAGAGGGTGGTCGGCATTAAATGTTTATTAAACAAAACTTCTAAATAAAATTATCCTGGTTATCACTCGTCTCGCCATTGCTGATTGGCGGAGAGATGTGCCATGGTCAGACGACAACCTATCGGAAGACAGAAGACAACATAAATAAGGCTGATGTAAAATAGAACTAATTTTTTCTTTAGAACAATTTTCATCACCTCCAACGATGAACGTCGGCATGATAGGAAAAAGGTTGTAATGATATAATAAGTAATTAAATCATAATAATAAGTAATTGAAGAAAATATTTAATATAAATCTGCAATATGTTTTTATGATTATTATAAGAAGATGAACGAATTATATAGAGTATCTTGTGTTTGAGAAAATGAGAAAATGATTGTGTTAATTTGTTGGATACAAAGAAAGATTTAAATTTTAAAAATGTTTTGGAGCTTAAGCTTTTTACATATGTAATTTAATTGAAAACGGCGCCCAACATGTTAATGATAATTTGTGAAATGTCTGAAATATAACAACTGGCGTGTGGCTGAAGAAGAACTTCGTGACCCTCTAGAACTTCTTAAGCTGAAGTACGAACTTCTAGAACGTCAGAAGCCATTTCTGGCTAAGGAGCCGGAGATGGCGACTCCATTCCCTTTCTGCTGCAACTACTGCTTTTAAAAAAGAACAGTTAATTTCTGACGATGGCGACATCGTGCGTAGTTTGCTCGAACTAACTCTTGCTATCGCTCTTTGCTGCCCTCTAGAACCAAAATTTTTCGTTAGCTGAGGTAAAAATATTGAAATTATCAATCGTTCTAACGCGAATCGTTTAATTTAAAACAACGGTCTGTACCTAAGTGTCTTTGCGGTTTCTTCACACTTTTTGAATCAAACCTTTGAAAAATCCCCCCGTGTATTACGTGTATTGTTGTCTCCTTAATATACCAAGTATCACAAGTTTTTTGTACTTCTGTAAACACGAAAGTATCTTATTTTTGGTTAAATCTAACATTTACTTATATTTCATCAATAAATTATAATATTTCATTTGTGATTAATATGAATAAAACAGAGACAAAATAAGTGTGTTGGTAATACCTAGTAAGAAATTTTTAATGCAACATATTATTAAATCGAGTGCGCAAGAATACGCGGCTTTGTCCCTCTGGTGCATTTTTCTAGGCTCACTGAAACATTGTTAGCATTAGGCGGATGAATATCCTGGAAGTAGAACTTTAGCAGGGCTTCAGAAAAGTTGTAAGTAACCGTGAGTGGACTATATACGCTGTTGGCGCGCACGGAAGTTCGCGTGACGACCACCAGGTCGCTCTCGTATCGGCGGGGGAAAAAAGGCCCACCCCATCTCTTCTGCGTGGGAAAGGGTTGGAAGCGGAGCAAGGTAAGTCGGATTAAAGTTATTACCCCCACCCCGACCCGGTTCATGCCGCTAATACCAGCACTGTAAACTTCCGCGGGCTCTCGTTTTCTCCTTCCGTATATATAGACTATTCGCGGTAAACTGAGCAATATTGAAAGCCCTGCTTAAAATCTACTTGTATGCAGGTTGTGTATTTTTCCACCATATGTAAAATTAACGTTACAATGAGCCTGGTCACTTTATTCATGCGTGGGTCAAGTGAATATGTGGAACTATTAGAAAATTAAACTCTTGCAAGTATATTCATTCTTACACTTACATGCATTAAAAATAAGCAAAAAAAAAACGTTTAGTATTCACAAAAGTAACCTAACTTTTAATTCGACGTTAATACATCGAACTACTTTCCCTGTCGTTACCAACTTTACCAGGTGCGTGTAACTCACAGTGGCCCTTGAAATATATGCAGGTCGGGACAGTGATATTTTTTCAAAGGTTGATTTAAAAAATGATCAAAAATAACCACGAACAAACTATACTTAGGGGCACCTATTCTTCGCGAAAAGATTTCAGGACAAGTTGTGTTCCAACGCACTTTAGTTCAGATACACTTTCGTGATTGGATCATTTGAAGTGTTACCGATAGGCGTATTATCTGTCTGCCCGCGAATCACGAACGATTAGTATCGGAGAAACTTAATTCTGATTGGCTCACTCACGTTACAGACTGTCTTCACAAAGACAACAAGCCAATAGTCAAATCGAGACTGCAAGTGTGCACATAGGATATTGAAGTCTATATTTCGCGTAAATCTTTTCTCGAAAAACAGGTGGCACTACCTGTACCTTTTTGGCGGTCGGTTTACGATGAAAAATACGTAACGAAAGTGTACGTATTGAAATAAAACAAAGGTATTCTTACGAAACTGTTCACCGTCATCTCGTTGCGTGTATGGTAATAACATTCTCGACCTGTGAACGTGTGAAAAATGGCGATATTTTATTTCGTTTCGTGTGCGTAAAGCCTTCAGTAAAAATAATTGCAGAAGAAAGAATGAATAGGAAGTAATATATTGTATTTATTTAACTATCTCATTTCTAAAAGAAAACATAGGTTTTTAATTTTTTACTACCTCAAATAATTCGTCTGAATTATTATAATTACTAATAAAAGTTACTTTACAGTCGTGTATGATTGGTTGAACATACGCGTGTACATAAATTACTAATCTCACATTATGTAAACGTTCTGTGCAAACGTGTCTTATGTACACTAAATGATCGTGTAACGACCTTTACTCTGTCCAGTGTTTTATTTTAACTACACTAAATTAAAACGCGGTGAGTCTAATATTTCGTGAATATCCCAGCGATTACACAAGAAATAAGTTTTATAAGCAGATAAGGGAATTAATTTTTATAAGCGTTTGATAGGTGTCTGCGTGCCTGCAAAATTCGCGTTATTATTTGGTGGCACGCTATACTTCAAGCACTTGTACCTTTGAGCTACGCTTGTCGTTGGACCACATGCCATGTGACACGCGCTGGATAATTCTGCGCCAATGAATAAAAACTTCACAATGGTGTGCACAAATCATGTGCAGACCTGTCAGAAGGGGAATGACTTCACACCTGGGCAGCAACAAATGAGAACATGAAGACGACTCGATTATATACAGGACTTGAGTCCGGCGTGATGACAAATAATAACGCGAAGTTTGCAGGTCGTTAGTCACTGCAAAACCACACAAATACCCACACCTGAACAAACCGTGAGCGAACTAATTAAAAAGACAAAAGCGTAAAATAAAACGACACCAAGGGTAAAAATCATCGTGGCGGAACTAATTTACCCGTCATAATTCGCAGGGATCCTGGAAATTAAAAAACAAATGTTTCATATTTAGGTTCAAGTAACTGGACTAAAGTGTACTACACCGGAGTTCACCAAGATCTTAACCAACTACCTAAGCACTTATGGCTATTTATTGCACCAATTTGAAACTGCGACTTATTTTCGGCAAAAACTACCCAATTCCTGTGACAAATACAGATTTGTAGGATATTTAATAGTCTTGTTATGATGTATTTTTAACACTATAAGTGGTATTTTTTTCTTTTCAAATATATGCTTTTCTTTAATTCTTCACCGAGTGCTTGAATGCTACTGAGATTATATTTTGTGCATAGACTTGCAGAGTAACATAGTCTATATGCGAACTGAATTTACTTACCCTGTCTCTTTTTTTTAAACGGCACGCCGTCATGTTCTGAGTTTGGATATTGCTTCTTAGATGTACCCACTGTAAATATTGTGAAGTAAGACCGGTCTCTGAATAGTAGCCGTGCAGCTGACGGCGCGCCACGTGTGTACTGGGTGCTACTCGCTCGTGAGTGGTCGCAACACTTCCAGCAGCTGCCGATCCCGCGTTGGCTATTGGTTCCTGCTGCGTGCACTCTACTCACAGTCTATAGTCCACTAAAGCGAGGTCGTCCAGTGAGAGAGTGGAGAGTTTTGGGCGTCTCTGAAACATGAAGGTCTTGACAGCCGATGAGGGTGAAGTGAGATGAGTATGGAGCAGCTTCGGAGTGCAAGGGCGGGGAAAACGGGAGATCCCCGAGAAAACCCGCAGACCAGCGACATATTCTGGCACTATTCCCACGTTCGAGAATCCAGGAGCGACCCCGCCGGGAATCGAACCCGCTTCGCCTGGGGGGGGGGGCNCTGGGGGGGGGGGCTAATTTTCTGACCACTATACTACCGCGGTCCCCATACTATGATTGAGAGTCAATGATCTCGGCCCTCTGTTAATTGCTGGCAGGTAAATAATAAATGTTGCACAGTAAAGTGTAGTATCCGGTGTATTCCGGACAAATAAAATAATGGTAATTGGAAATAAAGAGATTAACAGAATTGCGTTACTTTAACGGTAGATACAGTGGACACGTTTCTATCTGTCCTAAATGCCATTAAATATATTTCCTTCCTTAAGAGTTAAAGGAAACACCACACAATGTACTTATCTACTCTGTGGCAAGGTATCAAAACGTTAGTGCGTCCTAAACAGATGTGGACACCACATATTTTAACGACACGCCGTCATCTTAAAAAACAGCTATTCTGCTTCACCGCTGCACCAAGCGGCGAGCGAACACGTGATCCGGTTCCCAGGCTGTGACGGGGTTTGATATCGCAGATGAACAGTTGTAATCCACATCGATCCCGCCCGCACGCTTGCGTGTTACGGAGCGTGAACATTGCGGAGTTTTGCACGCACCGACGACGAACGAGGACTCAAATCTCTGTTTCAGACAAATTAATTCCAGCTTTAATTAGCATCGTACTATGTGCAAGTGGCTCGCAATATCGTGTGGAACTGATAACCGGTTTCAGCAATGCAGCTACGTGTCATCAACGTAAGTAGAGCCCTTAATCGTAAACCATTTTGACAGCCTTTCCCTGATTGCCACCTATTTTATATTTTCCATAAGGAACATTTCTAACAAATCGAAACACATCGGACAACAATGAATTGATAAAGAGAAATTGTTATAAAGAAGAACATTTTTAAGTGCAAAGTTATTATTGTATATCAGTAGGGGCAGTGATATTTCGCGAAGATACTTCGAGACAAGATATAGTCCAAAGCACTTTAGGGTCGTCCGGCTTCTTTGATTGGCTAAAAAATGTTCTCGCCCATATTAACCGTTTGTGCACGAATCACGAAAGTCCAGTGTCGGAGTTACTTAGTCCTGAGTGACTTGGTCAAAGATGGACACGGCACCAGCAGCCAACGGAGATATAACTACAGCTTAGTTGTGTATGTAGTATTAAAGTCTACTGTGTTCTCCGATTTTTACGCGAAAAGTCACTGGCCCTATATATCAGTCATCATTTTCTCTAACCACACACAACAAAATATTAGTTGCGAAAATAGTCTTGATTCAGTGTTATTTGAATATCTGACGTTATTGGTTTTAAGACAGAAGATACCAATACACACTGGAAGAAAAGATACTGTACACCTCTCGGCAAGTGCTACTTCCACAATCGCGAAAGTGGTAAATTACTGGCACTGTGTGTATTCATATTCAGTTTATTTTAGAAGAAGTCTGAGATACGGGATAGATGACGTCCTTCCTATGACAATGCGGGATCATTATCTCAGCCCCAAGATACGGGAAATCCCATGCAATATGCGGCAGTTGGCAACCCTAGCAGCGGATAGCTAGTGAAATAAGTACACGTGATTTTCGCTTAAAAGAGTTCCATGCATTTCAATATCCTATCTGTGACCCCTGCACTTTTCCTCGTGGTTTCGTCAGGAGACAGTGTAATATTGGACTGCACCAATCAGAATATTAAACATATGTGACTCGCGGTGAGTCACGTAAAACTCGCAGGGATTAAAATAACTGAATAGTGAAAGTGTATGTGAGTTAAATGTGTTTTAAAATACAACCAGATGAGAATTCCTTTCGCGAAAATAGGATGGCACTAAGTAAATGACCGAAAAATTGCAGATTCATTAGAAACAGACAGCAAAATACAATCCTCTATTCAGTCGAGATTGTATCAATCTTTCACTGAATTCTGTCAGTACGAAAAGCGTATTTTAGTGTGAACCAAATAGTTTATTGAAGGCTCGAGTCGTCCAGCCCGTATAAAATATTCTGTGATCAGGGCGGTACAATTCTGGACTTTTGCAAATTGATTAAATGCCTTGGACGGATTTGCAATGTAAATTATATAAGCTTTCCTACACCCTCGAACCCAATGGAAAAACTACTTGGGGCTACATAATATTGGCGAAATTCAGTAACGAAGCAGATGAGTGGATGATGATAAGACATTGACTTTCTATAAATGATACTGGTTTTACGAAAATGTATTCCCCCTTCACCGCTTACTTAGCCAACACTGATNACATTGACTTTCTATAAATGATACTGGTTTTACGAAAATGTATTCCCCCTTCACCGCTTACTTAGCCAACACTGATTAAAGGAAATGTAATATAGTGCATACATATCTTAGTAGTAGTAGGTAATAGTAGTAGTATTTTTCTGGAAAGGGCTTATTTACGTCCACCGGTATTATGCCTGAAGGCTTACAAGCTAACTTACTGAGGATTCGAAGCCAGAATCTCCCAAACTGCATACCGGCGGCGCACCAACCGACTGCGCCACGGGAGGTCGACTACTAATAGTACTAGTTTGTGCCACTATAGAAGACNGACCGGCGGCGCACCAACCGACTGCGCCACGGGAGGTCGACTACTAATAGTACTAGTTTGTGCCACTATAGAAGACATAGTGCATATAATTTGAATCGCCTTGATGAGTAGGGAATGGTGGTGGATGGCAGGTCAACCGCGCAACTTTCATACTTCAGGCACCTATAGCAACAACTAAAGGTTTTAAATATATAGGAATGACGATCCACNCAACCGCGCAACTTTCATACTTCAGGCACCTATAGCAACAACTAAAGGTTTTAAATATATAGGAATGACGATCCACCTAAGTGGTGAAATGTTTTGGGAAGGGGAATGTGAAAAAATGGTGTGGTCTGACAACAGAAAGCCATAGACAAAAATAAAAGCATAAAGAAACTCAATGAAGTAAAGGATAACTTATAACTAGGGGCAGTGATATTTCGCAAAAATATTTCGAGACAAGATACAGCCCAAAGCACTGTAGGGTCGTCCAGTTTCTTTGATTAGTTAAAAAATGTTCTGGCCCGTGTTAACTGTTTGCGCACGAATCACGAAGGTTCAGTGTCGGAGTTACTTAGTCCTGAGTGGCTTGGTCAAAGACGGACACGGCACCAGAAGCCAATGGAGGTATAACAACAGATGATGTGTTTATATAGTATTGAAGTCTACTTTGTGATCCGAATATTGCGCGAAAATTCACTGGCCCTACTTTTAACCATACATTTCCCGAATGGTTACAATTGTAGGGATGAAAAGTCACGCATGTGTGGTCCAACCTATAGCTGATCATGTAACAAGAAAAAGAAAACACATGGTGTTAATTTTTTGCAGTGCACCCGAGACACCATTTCAGTGCAACAAATTTCTGGGTAAGATATATTTCAAAATAAGTTTACCCTCCCCCCCCCCTCATCTAAGGCTTAGTTGTGTAATATACTATTAGATGGTTATAAGTTCTTTTCAGGCCAAAAATTATCTTCTGTAGCGACAGTTTAAATGGAAAATTTACGCGAAAGTTTAGGGATTAAAGTGCGACTAAAGCTGTTAACCTTTTCAGAACCAATTTGATTTATGGTTTCAAGTATTGCAAACAACGTATTTTATTATGTGTGCTGTACTTAAGTCGACACAACACTTGATGCGTTGTCACAGCCAATGAGCTGTAGGCTATAAGTGCAACTACAGAAATATGAACGAAATATGACCTATGCTAGTAAGACGGTTTTCGAAACATTTTCCCACAGGTAAGATCATTGGCTATTGAGCTCCGCAGTGTGCAGTATAGACCAAAAATTACCTACACGTGCGCAATGTACACAATTGTGTGCACTGGGTCTGAATGGGTTAAGTTACACTTGCAACCTGCCAAGGCAAACTTGCAGCAAGTTGTGTAAATCAGTATTGTCCCGTGGAGACTACTTAGTCTCACTCAAACTCGAAGGAAGCAGGAACCTCGTTGAGACAAACACTATTCGAGTTTGAATAATGATGGTTCTACGATCTGGAATTTTGGCTAAGCCGTTCTAGACTTGCCGTATCGCAGGCATGACTCAGCCAGAGACTGGGTACGGCCACATCAGAGAAACCGCCAAGCCATTATGTCTCAGCTCACTTACCTATTCTGTGATTTCGTCAAGCGAGCGAAACAACTGTACGCCTTTGTGAATGAAAATAAGTTGACAAGATGCCTGACCCACGCCGTGAGACTGGAGTATTCCTATACAACGTGTTTCTAAAACATGGTGACAAACTTCAAAAGTGTACTCCTGACGAAAACAGAAGACTAAAATGTAAGTAACACTTTTCTCGTCAATTGATTATTAACCCTTTTATGCCCATTGTAGACACTCTTCAACATGTTGCACAGAAAGCTTATATTTGACCGACACTGCACTTTGCGACGGCTCAGTGTCCAATGAGCTTCCCAGAGGGTACCTGATTGGTAAACCACGCTACCTACTACTCTATGATATGACTGGTTCATATTACTACTGATCACCAAACACAAAGACTACAGTTGGTTGTGATAACAAAACAAGTTCTTTACCAATGAAGTACAGCATGCTTAAAAAATGTATAATTGGTAACACCAGAAATTATCAATTAATTTGCGAATGAAAGGGTTGGGTTAAATTACATTACTCTGTTTTGTGGTTTTCCTACCTGGTATGCAAAANCAATTAATTTGCGAATGAAAGGGTTGGGTTAAATTACATTACTCTGTTTTGTGGTTTTCCTACCTGGTATGCAAAACACATTATGTTTTGAATGTTCAACGTAAATTATCTCACAAACCGTTCACCTGAGAGTGTTCCAACAAGACAGCTTTTTTTGTTAATTTAGACGTTCTGGTTCGCATGTTGTCCTTAAAAATTTCTTTAAAGTCAGATGCAAACATAGGGCGCCAACAGTCATTTTCAAAAGGAAGGGGGATTATAATACCGACCGCGTTTTTGGAGATATCAGATATCCTTTATACAAAACACCATTCACCGATTTGTTGCTTAATCACAAGTGTTTTTTTGATATTTTCAACTAAACGCATTTTAAAACTCAGATTTTGGGTACGCATAGTTCCCTTAATAATCACTTTATGGGATAAGTTGTACATACATGTTCGTCTTATATATTTGTAAGGAATTGCCTGCCGAAGTTTTTCCCCGTGTTTTAGAAACACGTTTTGTACTACGCAGGCTCTATTGACGCCTTGCAATCGGTACCGTAAACTGGGGTTACTTTGAACCTACTGAGGTAACTGAGTTTTCCGACCCAGGTTTCTTCATTGAGTAAGTCGTCAATATGGCTCAGTATAGTGCAACGGTTTCTGCCGACACATGCAAATAGGACTCCGGCTCTGTTTCCCCAGGAAGATGTTCGATTTTCAAGGAATATAGACCTCCCGTTAGTGTGTCATCAAAGGGTATCATAAAGCTTAGTCTGGGTTTGCACAGTAAAATAAAACTTAGTTACAAAAATATATTTTCCTCTTTTTCTGAAGTACAGAAATAGTAATTCCCAATATCGGATTACGAAATATATTTTAAAGTTTTTATCAAATCCTGTGATTTTAATNAAAATAGTAATTCCCAATATCGGATTACGAAATATATTTTAAAGTTTTTATCAAATCCTGTGATTTTAATATATATATTGTTTCATGCCAAATAAATTAAAAAAGATAACATAACTTTTAATAATAATGCAGAGCACACCCTTCCCNATATATATTGTTTCATGCCAAATAAATTAAAAAAGATAACATAACTTTTAATAATAATGCAGAGCACACCCTTCCCTCTCATCAGCCTTTTAAAACAAAGTAAAAACTGTTCCTTCCCTAATAAAGTCCCTAGGCGGTCTCCTCGATCTGAGGAAAACCCAAGCCTTTTATACATATTTGTCGTCGTCTTATGGAACAATTTCCGACGTTTACGGAGAGGAAACACCCCCCCCCCCCNGGCCGGTGTCACGTTGTCATGGTGGCGCGCAGGGGAGGGAAGGGGCAGTAGACCAAGCTTAGAAGCAGCACACTAGTGCGCCAAGTGCAATTTGCCGTCCAGCACTAATGTAGGCAACAGCAGCGAGATGGTAAGTTGAGCGGGCCCCATCCCACCAAAGGTAAGCCATGTCCACGACCCTCATGTAGAAACAGCAATCCAAAATGAGGTGAACTAAGGTGAATTTTTTATGTGCGTAGGCCATCACAATAGTGGCATGTTTGAATAAGTGCCAGAGAAAATATCTCTATTATTGAGTCCCTAGAATTTCGCGTATTCATACCAAGGCAAATATGACTCCGAGAATTAACTTCTTGCTGCAGTTGTTTATCGCTGATTGCAGTTCTTTAAACATACTATGTGTATTTATGAAGCAGTAATAAATATGACGCAAAACTGTGGCCGAGTGATGAGCAGTACCGTATAAGCTGTCCAATGTAAATTGGGCACTTTTAAAAGCTCTGCATAAGATATAATTGTATGCACATTGTGAATCCTTCCACTTTATGTAAAATTAACATTGCCACGGATCAACTGAAACTGTGTAAATATTATATATAATCCATTCTCGGTTACATATAATATTTTCTGAAGCCCTGCTAAATTCTACTTCCACAGAAATTACTCCACCTCGTGCAAACCAAGCCTAATTAAGTCTGGAGAATTGCACCAAAAGACAACGCACCGCACTCGTGCAATATTATTTTACATCAGAACTGTTTCTTACTAGGCGTTACTAACACACATGTTTTCTCACGGTTTTTAAATTATATTAATTGTAAATTAAATATTATAATTTATACATTAAATACAAGCATAATTTCAATTTAACCAAAAAAAAAGTTAAACTTTTATGAATACAAGTATAAAATGCTTGTGATACATGGCATATTTATGAAATAACTAAGCACGACATACATTGTATGATTTTTCTAAAGTTTGTTTCTAAAAGTGTGAAGAAACCGCTCATAGACTATAGTGAATTTCATCTTACAGGTAGTCGAAATCGCGAGATGTTTCCTGCCCGTAGTGATAAGCAGTTTCTTGTGTGTTCTAGGTTGTAAGTAATTCGCTCTGTTTTTTTCTAAGTGTGTAATACTTATTTACAATCCTGTCGGGTGTGCCACTAAACGAGTGGCCCAATTACGAAGGTAACAGTAAAGTACAAGTGCTTAGATTCCAACCTAGCGCTGTTTGAACTCGCTGAATTCCCAGGTCTCTATTTGTGCCTGAAAACAGCAACAAAATGTAAAAATTACTTCTGCGTCGCATTAAGTTTATAAACGTTACTTATACGTATAGGGCCACAGTTTTTGTTTTTTTTTTTTTTTTGCCTGAAGATATACGCGCTGGTTAGAACTCAGAATCTTACTTGCATTATTAACTATCACTTTCGTTATTTGCCACGTATCTTTGTGGGAATACTGTGCTTTCCAGACCTGATTGGTTTTGTCAGAACTAAGTAACACCGACACTAATACGACACTAATAAGCGCAACAGTTAAAAAGTCCCATAGGCGCGCCTAGACATTTATATTAGGGAGGCAGGTAATTCCATGTAATGTAAAAACTGAAATGAGAATTAAAAACCTAAAAGTATGTGTATATATGCATATATAAACACGTATTTATACGCACATATACATACTTTTTGAGTACCTTTAAAAGTAGACGAAGTTGCCATATTGAATGCCTACATTGACCCGGGGGGATGGGCACCTAGCCCACCCTGTGCGCACGTATATGGATCACGAAAAATCATCTGAGTTCAAGTGTTTTGGAGTACGAGTACTCTTGGAATCTTTTCACGATAAACAGTTTCCCTTACTTATACGTGTATAACTTAAATATTCGCGAGTCTATTGAGGGAAAAACTGGCCTTTAAACCCCAGTATATTTTCGTTCGTTTAGCAGTTGGTCCAAGGATTATATCACACGTCATGGAAGTTTGTGGGCCAATAATAACCCTATGTGATATGTGGGTTGGGGGGATACAGCTCCAGGCATAATCTCCTGATGTAGGACTAATCATGCCACTGAGTATCTTAACATCTGCTTCAGTATATAACACTAGTGAATGCTGAGTCCAAAATTATCTGAAGTCGTTGAATATTTCCTGTTTCTACTAACTAATTAGTAACGAGTATTTTATTTGTTTACACTTACAACACTTAGGGCAGGGGTGGAGTGGAGTGGATAAATTTGGGCGGCTTCAGAGCCGATGAGGGTGATACGAGGTGGGTATAGAGCAGCGCCGGAATGCGAGGGTGGGGTGAACAGAATATCCCAGAGAAACCCCGCAAACCAGCAGCATCATCCGGCACTATTCCTACTTGCGAAAATGCGGGGAGTGGTCCCGCAGAGAATCAAATCCTTTTCGCGTAGATGGGAGGCGAGCACTACACTACTACTACACTAACCGCGGCCCCACTTACGTCACAAAAAAAGGGGGAAATAAAAAGAGGTAAAGACTTCCTTGAATGTCGTCGGTAGCATTCTTCTTTCTCATCCTCATACTCCGTGGGTATGCTGTGTGCTACTTATGCCTTTTTATCCACTCAGAAAGAATACGAGAGATCATTAGAGACCCGGAAATTTCGGGGATTCATCTGAGGACAAGTTAAACTGCATGCAAGTGTACATATGTGTTTGTGCTACCATTGGTCCATAGTTCGTTAGAAGCGTCCGGAAAGACTTTCAGCCAATAACGAACCTGCAATGAAAATAATCNAGACTTTCAGCCAATAACTAACCTGCAATGAAAATAATCCGAATCCCGTGTTACCTGGTCCGAGGTTCAACTGGAGTAAGGTTAATTCTACTCAGGTTAGGAACAAAGACAACTTTCTTAAGGGAGGGTTTGGCATGGGGAAAATTTCCACCGCTTGGTGCGCAATGTTCCAAAGAGGTCATTTTTAATTAAAATGTTAAGCAGCGCGAATAATAAAAAATAAATATTTTACTTAGTTACGTAGTTATTTTATTTTTGANTAAAAAATAAATATTTTACTTAGTTACGTAGTTATTTTATTTTTGATGTATGGTTATTGCAATTATGTTGTTTTAGCATAGAAAATAGAGAAAATCAGGTACACGGGCGACACTAGCGCTTACCTAGTGGCGAAAAATTTTAGTTGTCAAACTAAAAGCATTAAGCTTCCCAACCTTAGTAAAATAAACCTTACTGGAGCAAAAAAAAATAAACAACTAACTTATGCTCGATTGCACGAAGGATTGTGGAGTCTAGCTTCTTGCCGAATGAATCCGCGAAATCTCCGGGTCTCGAGTGATCGATTCCAGGAAGGGCAGGATACTGGAGTGGCATCGGAATTTGGCGCGACGACCGAATGTGGAAGAGAAGACTAAGGGCAAGGGGGGCATTTTTTTTTTCGGCTGGTCGGGATGAAGATACATCGCTCCCGCGAAAAGACAAAATATTTCGCGCGCGAACGTGTAAGGGCAATACATTCCCAGTGACAGGACCAGGAAGAGAAGGCGGCCAGAGAGAAAAAGGAAGGGACGATAAAGATAGAGAGAGAGAGACGGGTTAGCCCATCATGGCTACTGGAAGTTCGAGGTGCGAAGGAAACGAGATAAGCGATACCAGCTAAGGCACCGAGGTCGAAGCGCGTTAACGGAAGCATTTTGTCTGCGGTGTGGGAGCGCGATGATGCGCCATTAATTACTCTCGCCTGCCTGGCTTCCGCTACATTCCTATACACTGCTATTTTCTGTGGAGCATGCAGCAGTTCTGCCAACTCTCGATGAGCAGTTCTGCCAACTCTCGATGGTGTTGCCAGCCCGTGTGGAACGCTTGGTCAACGATTACTTAACAGTTAATTCGTGTTACTGTCGTAATGGAACTTAGAGCACGCCAACTCTAATTTTCGTGAATAAAAATAATAAATTTTTCATAACAACTGAAATTAACAATAAAGATTATTACCTGCATGTTTGATTGGGTGACCATTAATACGGCCATCAATTGGTTGGCACTCGACAATTAGCTAGCAGCCAGCCAGTATAGTCTAGTCACGTTTTCTTCGCACTTTTTTAATCAAACCGCTGAAAAATCGCACCATGTATGACGTGTTTGGTTCTTTTCTAAGTATATAATGTATCATAATAGTTTAAAATTTCCGTTAACGTAAAAACATCTCATTTTTGGTTCAATTGAACATTTAGGTATATTTTACGTGTAAGCTATATTATCTATTTTAAATTTCATATGAATAATGGAAACAGGGGTGGGGGAAATGTGTGTTGGCAATGCCTATTAAGAAATAGTTATTATGTAAAATAGTATTAAAATGACTGCCCACAAATACGGTGTGCTGCCCTTTGATGTAATGTTCTATACTTAGTTGAGTTTTGTTAGCATGAGCTGGAGCAGTATCCTGAAAGTATAACTTGAGCAGGGCTTCAGAAAAGTTGGAAGTAACCGTGAATGTACTATAATAAACATTAATCAGTGGAGTAAGCGTGTCAAATGTGGTGTAAACCAATAGGAAGACAGGAACCTACAGTAATACCATTCCTACAACGGTGGCTACCAGTCACATAGTTCTATATAGTCCATCACGGTTGCTTCCAAATTTTTAGAAGCCCTGCTAAAGTTCTACTTCCAAAATATTCCTCCGCCTCATGCAACAAATTTTAAACGAGTCTAGAAACTGTGTGGTGGTGGGCATTACCAACTCACCTATTTTCTAAAATTTTTTTATTTATATTGATTGAAAATGAAATATTTCAATTTATGGCTAAATTATAATTAGAAGTTCAAATTAACCAAAAATAAGGTAATTTTATGTTAATACAAGTATAAAACGTTTGTGATACATGGTATATGTAGGAAACAACAAAACACGTCATACATGGGGTTATTTTCCAAAGACTTCATTCAAAAAGTGTGAAGAAACCGCGAATAGACTATAGATTGTGTTGAATGCTATTGAATGAGTACAGCGCGTTAAGTACCAATAGTCTGTCTTCCCGGCACTAGCGTGTGAATATTACCGCCGCAACACAGAACAGGCAGACACCAGCCAGCAAGACTGCGTGTTGTGGTGATCACGCTGGCACACAACGAATAAGTAAACACACAAATGAATTGGCTTCGTGGCTCATTTGGCGCAGGTCTACACATTTGCTGACTGACTGCGTGAGAATATGGACGTGATACTTTCATCTGGTCGGTTACTGCGTCCAGCGAAACATTCCCGATTTAGAGGATCACATGTTTTTCGCGAAAAGACTTATGCGTAGGAGGCTATATACTTCAACTTCGTGCGTGCGTACTTGCGAATTTCGTTTGACTATTGGTCACGTGTCTGTGCGAAAAGACATTTTCTACTTGTATGCGCCAATCAGAATTAAGGTATCCCGTCGCTGAACGTTGGTGTTTGGCTGGCAGACACCTAGGACGCGTGAAAGGTGAAATAGTTTCTGAATTATCATGTTTTGTGGTTCAACTAGTGAAATGTTTTCACGAGAAACAGGCGGCCCTAAGTATTGGTTGCTCTGCCGTCTGGAAAAAAAGTTGCCTGGCGCTGATCGCAGAACGGCGTCGAGTCATATTGCTTATTCATGACGTCGTTATGCGTGTGCGTCTTCACTCGCAGTAGGAGAGTATTTTCCACTTCTGTTCGACTCGTGTTGGCAGTGCTTTGGATATCGCAATTCAGAGAACACGCCGCAATAGTTATAAAGACGAGTGTGGCGAATATAAAAATAAAGGTTTATATATCCACCATTAGAATAAGTCTAATCTGCCAAAAAAACAGCTCGAAGATGGTAAAGTAGGAACTTTCTTTACCGTAGGAGAATATGCCCAATGGAGTAAGCAAACAAATATGGACTAGGTTTAATAATATAAGCATTATGTTGCTATGGAAACAACATCATAAGGAGTTGAACATAATTAGATCAAAGTACAGTCACTCGAATGTTCCGTAATATGCCGCAACTCCAGTAGCTGGGGATTGCAGAACGCAAAAAGATGCTTGTTGTTGTTGTCGTTGTTGTTGTATTCTTAAGTTTTGTGTGTCCTATGTGTGCGCGTCCTCGGACACTTAANTGCTTGTTGTTGTTGTCGTTGTTGTTGTATTCTTAAGTTTTGTGTGTCCTATGTGTGCGCGTCCTCGGACACTTAAGTGCGCGTCCTCGGACACTTAAGTGCGCGTCGCAGCGGAACGAGCCTTCGTGAGTGAGCGAAGAAATTTGAGCTGCNGTGCGCGTCCTCGGACACTTAAGTGCGCGTCGCAGCGGAACGAGCCTTCGTGAGTGAGCGAAGAAATTTGAGCTGCTCTTAACAACGAGGTCTTCAGAGTCGATGAGAGTAGAATGAGGTGATAATGGAGCAGCGCCGAAAAGCAAGGGCGGGGGAAATGGATGATCCCCGAAAAAAAAAAACGCTGATCAATGGCATCGTCCGGCACGAGTCCCACTTGCGAAGATCTGAGAGTGGCTCAGCCGGGGATTTAACCCAGTTCGCCTTGATGGGAGGCGAGCAGTCTAACCTCTCGGCCACCGCGGCTCCTGGCAGGTTAGTATCTGGGCGCTTATTGATGACGAAATCTCGCCATGTTCCCAGGACAGGATGCCATTTTAAACCCACGTGTGGTCCTTTTTTCGTGACTGTGTACTTACTTATTCAGCGGCCACGAGTACAACTTAAACCGTTCAATACCGGATTCCTTTATGAGCTCGTGGTGCAGTAGTTCAATATTTTGACGAGCGCTGTTCTTGTGTCGAGCGTGTATCCCGTAACTAGAGAACAACGTGGAGTGGCGGCTCCTTTGGTTCAGAGCTTATCTGTTTTCTGATTGGCTGCGTGGGCTCTGGCTAAGGGGCCTTTTGTTTTATTGACTGGGCTGCAAGCTCGCAAGTCGGGAAGCTAGTTGCTGATTGGCGAACGGCGTTTCAAAAGGTTGCTGGCTAGTGACGCCGTTCTACTGGCGTGTGCTGCTAAAGTTCGCAGAATCAGTGTCTGTTTCACTTGTGTTTACTTAAGTAATATGTGGCCGGGCGTTGGAAAGTAAATAGACAAACCCAACCACCCTCACAATTTTTGTATGATTAACAGACATGGATAGGTATGACTCCGCAAGTCTGATAATACATCCTCCCATACAATGGTTCCAACTACCTTTCTCAGCAAATAAGTTCATCTTTCTCACCATGTCGGCCTTGGCCATAATATTTTTTCCCGTGAAAATGTTTCTTAAAAACCATAATTATTGATAATGTGTATATATTTAATTCGTTCCTTTTTAATTTTTCTCTAATATGACCTTTTTCAGATTATGTTAACACCGAAATCACTCAAAGTGTTCAAACTCTAAGGCGCTATGCTCGAATTTCGGGTTTGAGTTTAGCTTAAAAGGTATAAGGGAAGAAAATTTAAATATCTACTTCATGAACCCGTGCATGACCCTCACACGACCGTGTTTGCATATTTGACAGATGCTGCAGAACTACAACACATTTTCAACGAGCACCGGTGGAGAATGCCATTTTCTCTGCGCATGGCGTTAAGAATGTAATGTTGTGTTTTCTTCTGCTCTATAGGTTTCATGAGCGTGGCGAGTATATTGCAAAGTGTTCTATATACACTTGTTTGATACACAGTACATGATAGCTGGTATTTCACCATTATGTAGTAAGAAATATTTTGGTTTATTTTCTGAAGGTAAAATTACATGCGATCTCTTTATGGCCTCTTCCATAACGGGAGTATGCTGCACATTTCTCGCTTAAGTACGACGTATATTTGAAGCAATTGTGGCAATATATATATATATTTTGTTTTTTTTTCCCCCATACCATTTATTTTTCTTTGCTGTTGTCTTGCTCTTTCTTGCATTTTATTACTCGCCCAAATGGTTCTTAATGTCTGTTACAGCACTTTAATGAAAATAGATGTTCACGTAAATATTTCACTTTCGTGGCGCGGTAGAGATGAGTTTTTCAGCCGTATATTTAAAAAGAAAAAAGAAATGGCAATTATANTGAAGCAATTGTGGCAATATATATATATATATATATATATATATATATATTTTCCCATACCATTTATTTTTCTTTGCTGTTGTCTTGCTCTTTCTTGCATTTTATTACTCGCCCAAATGGTTCTTAATGTCTGTTACAGCACTTTAATGAAAATAGATGTTCACGTAAACNCAGCACTTTAATGAAAATAGATGTTCACGTAAACATTTCACTTTCGTGGCGCGGTAGAGATGAGTTTTTCAGCCGTATATTTAAAAAGAAAAAAGAAATGGCAATTATATTCTGTTGGGAGGAGAAAGAAAACAAACGTATAATTATTATATTTAGGGACAGAACATTAGCAAAGAATGGGATCTTGATGTTGTTTCTTTTAAATGAAATGACTCCTCTCTTGTCTTTTAACCCTTTCAGTCAAAAATAAATATATAATTTTTGGTGTTGCAGCAAACTAATATTTTGTTCGGAACCGTACTGATATCCAGACGACGCTTTGTCTTACATCGGGACCAATAGAAATCTATCTGTGCTTTGTGTTACTGGCAACAGTGAGGCTACGGAACACAGTCTCAGCAGCGAATGATGTCTCCCACACGTAGGGAACCTTTCTCATTGGACGGTATATTCTGTTGTGTACAGTGCAGACCATTCAAGCCACTTCATATGCAACGTCCCAGATACAGGACACTGTGGCTGAGGGGGTTACTGTGAAAGAGGAAGTGCTTACTTATGTGGGAATATTAAAGCATTTTCATTTCTTGTCTGTGTTGGAGTTATCGCTTAGGACAGTATGGGATCCAGTGCTCCAAATCATTTCAGGAGTAGTCTCGAATAATTAGTTGGTCCTGATTCATTAAGAAGAACGTGTGCGCTTACGTTTCAAATATAAAATACTTAATTACATTTTATTCTATATTAAACTTGTTATAAGTTACTTTCTCTTGAGTTGGAATGAGTTTTGTGTTACGATTTACATACTTAGTTAAATTAGATGTATAAAAACCAACACAACTGAAGACTTAAATTAAGATGTAAGTGACATTTAAGTGATTCTGAAGAAAACTAGTTTTGATACTACTAATTGCATAGCGTGTTCTACTCAGGTTGTATTCGGATATAGATAACTAGTTCAAATGTAAGTGCGGCGTCCAAAAAAAATATATTTTACATACTCTCTGTAACTGCAAGCTTACATAGTAAGAAAATTAGTTTGATTTTAAGTGCCTTGGTATAAACTTATAAAATGTTTTACTACCATAATTCCATAATTAGAGACCTGAATAATTCGCGGATTCATTTTGAGACAAGCTAGAATTCAAAATACGTGTGTTTATATAACTTAAGCCATTGGTCCACACTGTGTTTGACACCTCCTGGAGAACGCTGGCCCAATCGTCGCCTTCCACTGTGACAGCAGACAACCAATGTGTTGTTAATATCGGCATATCTGCACATAAGACTGTAGAGTTTATCCTGCAGGTCATTGAACTCGTGAATTTTTCAGGTCTCTATCCATAATTATGCAGATTGGTTGCTCAACCTTTGAGCCTTTCCCATTGGCTCAAAGTGTCTGTTGGACAAGCCGCACAAGTTTTCTACCAATGGCAACGTCCAATAGAACATACAGCATCTTGTAGTGTAGCCTGCTGCCAAATAATAACGTGAAATTTTCAGGTCCCTAACTATGGCGTGGCTACAAGAGCAGTGTATGTGAATAGAGCCTTTAATACGCTAGAGACCTTGGCACGTAGATCCTAACGATGGTCATAATTCTAACTTTGATGAAATACCACATACGTCCTAATATACTTAAAGTATTCAATTAGTCTCTATACGTCATCGTGCCCATTTTAAAAACAGTTACTTGCCTGCATGGCCAAGAAGTTTCGGATTAAAATAACACATAAAAAATGTTGGTGTGGATGTGTGTATCAATTTCAGACGTAATTTTTGTGTTGATTTATTAACCCATCCCCCATGGCATCTTCGCTCTAAATCTGAATCAGTGATTTTAGTCAGGAGATTTATTTCACTGAATCTTCAGTTAATCAGCTGTTATTTACTAGCGAATCAGTGAAATGCACTGATGTTTTGCTGACAGATCAGTGCAATTCAGTAATATGCAAATCAGTAGAAATCACTGTTTAATCAGTGAATGCCAGCAACTAAAATTATCAGTAGAATTCTACTGATTCAAGTAGAGCATTTCCAACAGATCTGCTGTCAAATTAGCTGGTTTGTAACAACTTTGACTGCTTCAATTCTATAGTGTTGGAAATAAGACGTACTGTCACTCCCTGTATCGCACGTCGAGTTTTATTTCGCCTGTTATCGAAATGCCCGATATCCGGTGAAAGATGATGAGCGAAGGAGAAGGCAGTGAACATCATGTAATACGAGCAACGTGAGGATTCCTGATCTCAGGAGAAGTCCTGTTGATGGATTTTTCCCGGGAGGATTGGGGAAATGGCAAGGGATCGTGAGCTTAGCAATGTGTCACGACCCGTCGGCTGGCATCCGAGCAAAAAAAAACCTCGCTGGGGAAATTGGCCGAGGAGGGTGGAAATGCAGGGGTTGAGTTATTAGTAAAGTGTTGACGAGGTGTAGCCAATCACTGGACTAAAGTTTCTTTCGAGCCAAGCGCCACTTTTTTTTTTCGCGCCATGACAAATGTTTTACCGCGGAGAAACGTCCAGAGGAAGGAGAAGAAATCTGTCATTAGTAGAACCTCGCACCCCACGCTACATTCGTTTTGCAGTGGCGGCCACTCAACGCTGCAACCACCGCCCTAGACTCCTACTCAACCACCATACCAAACATTATGATAATTTAATGATTATGTGACGCAACTGCCAAAAAAAATTAACTTCTTCGTATAAGCTTTGCAGTAAGTTGTGGACTACGAGGTTATGAAAGAATTTTTTTCTTTATATTTCGCTTGCTTCAAACCCTTTCTTTTTTCTTTCCAACGCTGGTTTAAAATTTATACGAAAGTCACTGATACTGATTACAAATATACGAGAAATGAAAATTTACCTCTTTGTTAAAACCATTGTTAAATTATATTCTTTACTGGTCTTTATTTTATCTAGACCAACTATGCCATTATTTTGAGTTTCTTTCCAAAACAACAAACTGTACTTTATATAAAACTTTGTCAATTTTTTTTTTCTGTTCAGTATTAGACGCCTACAATATTTGCTCCAAAATATGTGTTGGGAATGAAAGTATGATAAGTCGCCGTCACAGTTTCTATTTCTCGCATTTTTAATTAATTCAATATAATTTTTGTATGGACCTCTTGTCATGTGGTAAGGTTAGTTGGTTTCAGAAAATACAAATTGCCACTGTGTCTGTTAAATATTGAGCACGCACTAAAAAATAATTTGGAAAGTATTGTTATAGGCTGTTCGCGGTTAGCTGAGCGCTTTTGAGAGGCCTCTTTAGGATCTACTTTTCTTCTCCGATTTGTACCTTTCTGCCATACGTAAAATTAACAAAACAATGAGCCTGATTACTTTGTTTATGCGCAATCCAGGAGGAACCATGTAACCTTTTCGGAAAGTAAATGTATTTTTAAGTTGCAAGTACGTACTTTAATGTATGTACATAAAACACAAAAATTCAGATATCATAATTTTAAAAATACGCTTGCAATACAACGTCAAGTTTTAGAACTATTTTTATTATTCGCTGCAAACTTAACTGGAAGCATGAGTACTGTAATATAAGTACGTAAGGGCAGATTTGTTTAAAAGTTTGATTGCAGAAGTGCTTACTTTGCCGTGCAAACCACCTTTACATCTGAAATACCATCACAGATAAATTAACAATATTTCGCACATATAAATTGAGTTATAAAAACAATATTTCAATACGCTAATTAAAATTATTTGTTAGTATTTATTTCCAGCTCAATTACAACATACCTTCTTATTAAACACTTGCCAATAGTTTGATACAATTTAGAAACTCGCCTTATTTTGAGACATCAGTACGAACTGCTTCATCATCATTATTATACTATACTATTATAATATAGCTTATAAATCGTTTTATAATTAAGGGTATTTGTTTACATGATTAGAGGTAAGGAGTGGTCGTGTCTGATGCTATTATTTAGTAGAAAGCGTTTATAAATTCATTTAGAAAAATTTTCTGTTTTTATTAACAGTAATAGCAAAAAAGTAATAGACTGACATTTTATTTATAAAATTTCATTTCTAATTGAAAGTTTTTGGGCGGTAAGGGCAGCTTAAGTTAAAGCGGATTTAAATGAAGCCGTAGTTTGGAACATTTTAAAGATTTTATTTCAGGTTATATACAGAGTTTGATTCGTAACCAAATTCTTTTTCAGTACAGCATTAAATCACTGGCATATTACTGTGTAATTCATTAAAACAAATAATAAACTTCGTACAGTTCCTTTAGGCTTGTGCGTAATTATTTCTCTTTCGGTGGAGCGCCACTTATAAATTCTCATTTTAATGAACTTTCACAACAGCTTAGTTTTTAGCTACGTCTTTGATAAATAATATGTCATACAATATTCGTCCGACAAAGAGATAGATATTGAAAATAATCTCCTGCGAGAGAAATGTTTATTTGGTTTGGATACAAAGTTGCTGCTGTTTGGCGAGTTCGATATAAGAAATGTATGACGCGTTTAAAAGTGCAGGTACATGAAGTGTTTTCCACCACTGACAGAATTAAAGGTTTCATTGGAATATGAAAATACCAAACAATCCTGTTTTTAGCTTTGGTTTAAGACTTGTCGTCACGCAGATACAAGTCTAATGTTGTGCCAAAAGTATTAATGTTACTACGATAGTAATTGTTTATTATCTGTGAGCCTTCAGTAACTATCGTTGCTGTTACTGTTCAACTTTTAATGTAAATGTAACATTAAGTAATTTTGTAACAACTTTAACACCTTACTTAAAGGTGTTTTTATGTTGCTGCAACACAGATTTTATGTTGAACTGGTGTTAATATTTGTGTTGCAAATGTTCTAGTAATTTGTTTAAAGACCACATTCCTATTTAAAACAAATTAATTAGAACTATTTTTGTCACACAAAGATTACCAACGAAGAAAAAAAAATATGGCCGGGTAGGAATCGAACCAGTGCCTTGATTGCTTAAAGTTCTCCACTTAACGAAATCTACCGTCCTACTAACTGCTCTATTCTACTTTGTCTGCATTTATTTCATACTAGCTTTTACCCGCGGCTTCGCACACATGGTTATAGTAACAAACTTATAGGGAGAAATAACGGTATTTGTTAGTAGACAGACACTGATCATAAACACATAACAAAGCACTATTGATGTCATTTTTTGGTGCTAGAATCGCTCTTTTACATAGCCACTGGTCGCCATTTATATTTCTTTGTAAGTCTGGGTAAAAGCTAGCAATAAGCTCCGTATCACTCTGCACCAAATTACTAAAATCCCCCGTCAGTGACACAAAGCCCTCGGCATCTGTTTCTAACCGCCCATCTCCAATTTTTAATAGTGTATCAGCATAATGCCCTGTATCAACGTCATTGTAGAGGTGTACTCTCATATTTGTCGTCAAGCTGAATTTCTTGACATTTGTCCATGAGCTTGACGACTTGAGACAGGCTTTGATTTCATATGCAGGTGTGCCCCTCTGAATCACCGGTAGAGTTTGGCGGAAGTCACCAGCCAGTAATACAACCATTCCTCCCATAATGTCTGTATTTTTTCGTATATCCTGTAGAGTTTGGTTTAGGGCCTCTTTCACTTTTTTGTGTGACGTTGTGCTTTCGTCCCACACTAACAACTTACATTGACGCAGCATGTGTACCCCGAGCGCTATTTTTACTAAAAACATTTTCTTGGGGGGAATGAGATTTTTTCGGGGTAAAAAGTAGCCTATCTCACTTCCCGGCCCTCCAACTATCTCTGTGCAAAAAATTACGTCAATCCGTTGCTACGTTGCGACGTGAAAGGACAAACAAACAAACAAACACACTTTCGCATTTATAATATTAGTTAGGATCGCGAGTATTCTACACAATATAATGATGAACTGCAGTTCTCTTTATGTGGGAATACCTTATGTTCTAGAAATATATGCATAATTGGCACAAGTAAACTGCTTTGTACGGCTTGAGAGCTGGTGTATGCTACATTTAGTTATCATAATATGCTTTACAATTTAAATATAATGGGTTCAAATTTATGGGATTATCGCTGTTCACGAGTGTCCGCCATTTTATAACGTTAAGTCAGTGTGAACTTATGTTGGCTGGACATTGCTTTAATGTTGCAGTAGCACAAAATATTTTGTTATTCCTGTTATTTTTAGCGTAATTCAACATTTGGTTGCGGCAACATTACTTAGAGGCTTTATTAACTTTAACACTTCGACAGTATATTTGCATTANTAATTCAACATTTGGTTGCGGCAACATTACTTAGAGGCTTTATTAACTTTAACACTTCGACAGTATATTTGCATTATAGTAATATAATATTTTGTAAATGGTTAACGTTATAAACTTTGTTACAGCATTATTAATTTTACTATTATATAAACATTTAAAGAAATGCCTCGGTAGTAATTTTTGGTTGCAAAACATTTGACTTTTTTCTGTGCTTGAAGTGAGATGCAACAGTCTCGCGTCCTGTGGTGCTCATTATAACATACTTCAACTAAATTTGTAGTTTTTGTCNTAATTCAACATTTGGTTGCGGCAACATTACTTAGAGGCTTTATTAACTTTAACACTTCGACAGTATATTTGCATTAAAGTAATATAATATTTTGTAAATGGTTAACGTTATAAACTTTGTTACAGCATTATTAATTTTACTATTATATAAACATTTAAAGAAATGCCTCGGTAGTAATTTTTGGTTGCAAAACATTTGACTTTTTTCTGTGCGTGAAGTGAGATGCAACAGTCTCGCGTCCTGTGGTGCTCATTATAACATACTTCAACTAAATTTGTAGTTTTTGTCAGCCGTTATAGGCAGGTTGATTTCATACATTTTTATTTGCAGCGCCACTTTATCCAATCAATGATTATTTCCATTATGTGTGATAGTTCATTCGTTTTTATTCTGTGAGCCAACCTTGGTGCATAGGTTTTTAGGAAGTTTGATGATTTTTTGGAAGACAGCAGCTTCTTTTCACTAAATGAAAATTAATTTTTATTTCAATATTCATGACTTACTCCGATTTGTTAAAATATTGAATATAATTTTATATGTACAAATATTGTTTTCAACTGACATCTCTGCCACTCGGTTGGTAAGTTGATTTGATATAATACTTAAACTAGGAATTATTTCGTACTCTGTGTCCAATTTCACCTCAGAGGTATGAGAAAGAAATAATCTAGAATTATATCTAGCAGGAGCTTTATTATTTATTGAAGTACTTACCTGTGCAACCATACATACGATTTGGACAAAAGTCTACTAATATGATTTTAATTACATTTGAGAAATGCAAATTAGATAATGCAATTTAATTTGTATATATGAGGTATTGCTTATTGAAAGTATTCAGACGGGCATGTGAATTCTGGTTCATGGACAGAAGTAGTTTTAAAATGTCAGTACAGCAATTCAAACGTCCTTCAGTTTGGTGACAAAAGAGCGAAAATTCGGTGTTAATTAGTCGCTCAAACAATCTCCGGGCCAAAGAGGCGAGGCAGAAGTGAAAATGCTGGAGCCCCGTTGAGCGCGGCAAAAGTGCTTGCAAAAACTCTGGCAGGCGAACGCTCTGCTGGTCTTTGAACAGGTGAGGTGAGCTTTCGCTAATCGTGTTCCAAGGCTGGCTGGTCCTGTTGTGTTGCTCTCGACAGCTGCTGCCGGCACATAGTCCGAGTGTTATGGCGAATCAGAGTTACTGGCGATGAGGAGGTTAGCAGTGAGCGGTGCAAATAAAGCAATTTCTGAGAGATTAAAGTGGGAATTAATAACGTCTATTCCACCCGGCGAATTTCATCCACAGCCAGAGATTCGAAATGCGAATTCCCTTAACAAAGGTGTAAAGGAATGTATTTGAAACGCCTATTCGTTACCATAATGAGAATACCTCGCAACTTCATAAACTGTTATTTTACAGGAGATTAAAAAAGCATGATTACTTTGATTTCGAAAACAAGTTTTTTCGGTTTGCAACCAAATTGTTATTAATAACGTAGATATGTATGCTCTTTAACCCAGATTTTAAGATAAATTTTCATTAAAAATAATAATTAGATGAATTGCTTTCGAAAATCTTGTAGTGGAGTTACAGTGATTCCGTTTTTTATTTGTACACTGTTTTAAACATTCCTGGAGATAGGAACTTTTCGTTTTTAGTCAGTTTTTTTTGTAATGACGTGAAAACCTACAAACTACTAAAAGTGCTTACGAGGTTTTCTTAGAGGGTAACTCGCTGACCATGCATAAGCTCAGCTGTAGCTCATTCATTTGTTAAATGAGCACGTCTCGCAACTCCCTGCTCGTACTCCACATTTGCTGGCATATTGTGAGAGTTGGCAAGAATGAGGTAAAATTATCCTCATGTCTTGAAGTCTCGTAAAAGTTTTTCGTTTAAATATTTTTGTAACTGAAATAATAGCAGTTAATTTTTTGTGCAAATAAGAGTAAGATTTAACATATAAGTAGTATTATTTGTGTTCCTAAAAATTGTGCAATTAAACATGAGCGACGCATGAATATAGTAATCGGGTATGATGTACATTTTTCATATTGCGGAAGGACATAAAATTGACAGAAAAAAACATATCCTATTTAAGGGCTTTCCAAAGTTCTCGGTTAACAACAAAAAAAACCGATAACTCCATGGAAATGTTAGTTCCTGAATGTAGCACCTAGTCAGTGGCGGCATTACATTAGCCCGTTCAGCCACGTATTAATTTGTAAGCCGAAGTGTTGCAATCGTGTAATATTTTGATGTGTGCTGTACTTCTGCCAAGTGTACTTCCTGAAACCAGTGGACAACGCGCTACATACTCAAAGAGATTACCATCACCCATTCAAAAAATGTGTGTGGTAATTTTTGGGTACCAATGCCTCGCTATGTACAGTATTCGCCATAAATATCCTTATTGTGCAACTTGTCCAGGAATGTGGACACGGTGACTAAAAGGGTTGAGACGAATATTAGCTGCAATTGCAGCTCTGTACAGAGACGCCAACTCACATCACAGCTGACACCGAGTCGAGTTCATCGCTGTATTAATAGGTGGGAGCCTCTCAAACATTTCTTAAGGCCTCAGGAATCCTAGAGTTATAATCTGGGCTGTCACCTGGCGAATAGGTTACCAGGTGCAGATTGGTGAACGGCTCACCAACATTTTGTAGGCCAGTGACGCCATTTTGGTGGCGTATGCGTAATATTTCGCGGTATAAGCGACTATTCCACATTTGCACTCTTAAGTACTCTAGTCACTTTACTCTATGTGCAAACAGAGCGGGAAACCGCAAACTATATTTGGTGCCACATTTTTTTTAAATACATTGTTCCGTCTTGCTCGTTTTGTGATTGTATGTTGGACTGATTGACTGTTCGCAGGTCAATGATAATAGATTTCAGTGTTAACGGTGTTGGACCCCAAAAAAATAATAAACCTATTTTTGTATCAAACATTTTCCAACTTGTACATATTATATGTTATGGCATTTTGCTCCAATAAAAAAGTATTACGCTTTATATTTTTTGTATAATTTAATGTCAAATTCAAATTTTGTCTGTTTTGCTGGAGCCATAATAACAGCAAAACAGCAAAACAGAAAAAATTTAATTTGACAACCAAATTATTTAAAAAATATAAAGTGTGATTTTTTTTTTGGGGATAATGTCATTACATGTATGTGTACAAGTTGAACAATGTTTGGTACAAAAATAAAATTATTAATTTTTGTGGGTCCAACACCTTTAAGGAATATCCGAATCCTCGGAGACTCGGTGAGATGAGACGTGACAGAAGTCAACAAATGAAAGAAACAATAAGAAATTGCCACCGTTCAATGAAAAATGGCAAAGAGTAATCTCTTCCCGCGACAAGTCTGCGGTCAAAGCCTATCTTTGTGTAGACAACCCGAAAAACTGTACAACATAAAACCATATTAATAAATATTGTAAGCACTTACATAAGTAAATACTAACTATATGTACTAAAAGGGCGACATGTTCCTATAGTAGCAATTCCGACAAAAATTGCAAGCCTCTCTTGAAACAACTTATTGCTCTAGTGCGCCAATTAATGGGATGGTGTGGGGATTTGGCCCCTCCATACCTCTTTCTGGTTTGGTACTCTCCAGAATTTTTTAACTATAACTCTTTGAACTAAATTGCAACCTGCTCTTACTTGTCGCTGTACTTAACCTCATAAGTGTTAAAAAATAATAGCAGCTGAAGTGTAATTTGAAGTGCAAAGAAAAAGAGCATTAGTGTATATTAGACGTTAATTATTTAGAATTCTGAATTCCCCTTCCCCCTTCCTAGATGAAATGTCCCCCCCCCCATCACACCCTTTTCGCAACCATTCCTTTCTAGATTAATGTCAATGTGTGCACTTGTCATTACTTTACAAAAAAAACTCAAAGCCGATAAATTCAGTTACATAATCTTTCAGCATTCAAAGAAAACGATTTGTTAACAATTTATGGAGAAAAGCTGAATTTATATACCTCCATTTTTTATTTGGCCCTTGTTTATGTCTCTTTTCTCTCTATCTCTCTCTCACTCTCTCTCTCTCTCTCTCTCTCTCTCTCTCTCTCTATTTCTAGGCACTCGTAACCATTACACTACGAGCTAAAGTTTCTAACTCTTTGCATTATTTATTATTTCGTCGTGTTCCTCGCTGCCTTCTCTTTTTTCCCAGTATTTTTAATGACAGTATTTGCCTTCCCTTTTCCAACTTTATTCTCACTGCCTATAAACTTCCCTTCGGACTTGCTGTAGAATTACGAGTGTCTCTTTCATTTCATCAGTTCCGTGAATCCTTTATCTCCGAGTTTCGACTTTGAGAAACACTTGAACGTTGTGAAATGTCAGAAGTTTAGTGATGTATTAGTGTAAAATTAAATATTTTCGTTCTTGTAGATTACAACTCTTTGGAATTTTAAGTTGTTTTGACTTTTCATTGTAAATTCTAATTGTCAATATGTACTGTATTGCCAATAACAAACAAATCGAAGCACAGTATTGTGGGTTAATTATTGTAATGGCTGTAATTCATCTTAAAAGTTATAAACAAATGATATACCCCAAAATTTGGGCTCTAATTTTACATAACAACTTTAAATCTTCGTCGCTATGAATTAAATATCGCAACGCGTGGTTTTAGGGGATTTGCTTGTATAGTTTATTCGCCGTTTCTTCACACTTTTCGAATCAAACCTGTGAAAAATCACCCCATTCGTAACGTGCTTGGTTGTTTACTGAATATGTTTTGTAGTACAAGCTTTTTATACTTGTGCTAACATAAAAGTGCCTATTTTTTATTCAATTTAACTTTTACTTATATTTTATCTATAAATTATAATATTTCAATAATAATAAATCTTAATAAAAACAGGTAGAGAAAAGATGTATTGGTAATGCTTAGTAACAAATAGTTCACATGGGAAATTTTATTACACTGAATGCTCACGAATGCGGTGCACTGGCCATTTGTTGTAGTTTTCTAGACTCGAGTTAGCTAAGTTTACGTTAGGCGTGAAAGTAGAACTTCTGCAGGGCTTCAGAAAAGTTTGAAGGAACCGTGAATTACCTATAACTAAAGTTGACATATGTGAACTAATTAGATGATTTCTGTTGCGTGTAAGTTAATCATTAATTATAGAAATGAAAGGGCTTGTCGATTTCATTTATGTGGGAGCACCAATTTACTGATTAGTATAGCCCCTATCATTTCGTGGAATAATACCGTACCAAGGTAGACGAAATACAAGTATGTGTTAGTTGGAGTGGAGTGAAGAGATTTGCGCTGCTCTTAACAACGAGATCTCGAGAGCCGATCAAACCTTTGAAAAAACACCCTATTTATGACTTTTTTGTCTACTTTTTAAATATGTCATGCACAACAAGTGTCTAATACTTCTGTTAACATAAAAGTGCCTTATTCTTTATTAAAATAGAAATTTACTTACACTTAATTTATAAATCACAATACTTCATTTATCACTAACATGAAAAAAGACAGATAAAATAGGTGTGTTCGTGATGCTAGGTAAAAAATAGTTCTTATGCTTAATATAATTACAGTTCATGCACACGAATATGGTGCGTTGGCCCTCTGCTGTAATTATCTAAGCTTTGTTTGTACGAGGCGGAGGAATATCCTGGAAGTGTAACTTTAGCAGGACTTCAGAAAAGTTGGAAGTAACCGTGAATGAACTATAAACTGGTATTTTGTTGTTTCGCAATTCATAAGACACCAGTAGCCGAGTTAAAAATGGGCCATACTATCATAGGAGGAGAAGGGCAGGCATTTTTTAGGGGGAAAATGTTGGCTAAAAAGCATGTTGGCAGGTGGTCGAGTGTGTGTACGCCTGGGTGTGTTTGTTGCAGTTGGACGAGTGTGTGTATGACTGGGTGTGTTAGTTGCAGGTGGTCGAGTGTGTGTACGCCTGGGTGTGTTTGTTGCAGTTGGACGAGTGTGTGTATGACTAGGTGTGTTGGTTGCAGGTGGTCGAGTCTGTGTACGCCTGGGCGTGATGGTTGCAGATGGTCGAGTCTGTGTACGCCTGGGCGTGATGGTTGCAGGTGTCCGAGTGTGAATACGTCTGGTTGTTATGGTGTGATCAGGCCTTAGCTGAACGGCTTGCCTGATCACACCTTCAAACATTAAACCTGGAAACGAGCAGGATTGCAACGCCACCATATCGTCGTCGATCCTTGCGAAAGAAGACAGTTGCATAAATCCCCTCCACCGGTCACTGAGCGGGGCCGCAGAACCACGCGCTTGATATAGGCCGGCGTAACACCCAGAACGTGGTCTTAAAGCGCGGCTTGCATACCTGTTACCTGTCAGTGTCCGTATGCAAGGCATCTGTTGCGGTCTGACCGAAAAACATGTTGTACTAGGCTTACAAAATTGACTCGCTANAAGGCATCTGTTGCGGTCTGACCGAAAAACATGTTGTACTAGGCTTACAAAATTGACTCGCTATGTGCGCATATGTGTGCCTTGGCTTGTCCCCTTGTTTGGGTTTAATTGTGCAGGGTGTATAGGGGAAAACTACATCCTGTACTCCCTGTTTTTTTTTTAATTGTTAAATGTTTTTGCGTGAGGCGTAGGATAAGGTCGATTCATGAGAGTTTGGGGGCTATAGTATGGGTATGACGGTGCTGAGCTGTGGAACGGGTACGGTGGAACTTGAAACATGGAAGTTCCGTTCAACGCGGGCGCGCTGTATGAATGAAAACGTCTAGGTGTGGTTCATTTTGCTTCATCAATTTGCTTCTCGTGTTTGCCGTTCTAGTTGAGCTTTGTTTTGTTGGGCACGGGGTTTTTCGTCTACCCTAGTGTTATCTCGGGACACTGATAGTTTACTAATTTCTTCCTTCAGCTCCTTAATCTGAGTTGCCATGAAATTGTTAGAGTTGTGCGTATGTTTGTGTGGATTTTGTCTGTATTTGTGAACACGCGCCTCTATATGCGTGATATTGCAGATCATTTCTGGCAGTGTTGTATTGTTCATGACTATAAGTTTATCAACTATCGTTGGTGCTAAGGAATTCCAGAGAATTTCTATGTCTCCTCTGGCATGTTGTTTTTAAACTTATTGGCGAGAAAAATGATTTCCTGTAAATGTACAGTTACCGAGTCATGGGTCATTATTGAGCTACGCCCCTAATAACTTTCAAGTACGAATTAGCTGAAAAGCTTAGTTCGTAACAAGTTGTACGTGTGTGTGTTGCAGGTGGACGCGGTCTGAAGCTGATGGAGGTGCGCATCCCGATGCACGCCGTGCGCGACCAAGACGCCGCCCTGGAGTGCCACTTCAACCTGGAGGGCGAGACACTCTACTCCGTCAAGTGGTACAAGGATGGCAACGAGTTCTACCGCTATCTGCCGCAGGACAGCCCCCCGGCCCAGCTCTTCCCGCTTCCCGGAGTCACCGTCGACGTAACTACACTGCCCTCATTGATTTGATTTGATTGATAATGTTGATTTACGTGACATGTACAGCAAATTATTGCAAGAACAACATAATTCAATGAGTAGGGCCACCTGTTTTTCGCAAAAATATTTATGCACGGGCTATATTTTAACCTCGTACGCTCACACTTCCAAATTTAGTTTGGCTATTGGCCACGTGTCTGGGCGGGAAGATATTTTATATTTCTATGGGCCAGTCAGAATTAAGTTATCCCGACACTGGTTGTCACACACCTAAGACGCGTAAGAGGTGAAATCGTCCAACTACGTAATAAGTTCTGAACTAACGTGTTTTGCAGTACAACTAGTCGTGGAGTCTTTTTCGCGAAAAACAGGTGGCCCTAGCGATCAGTTACAGGTAGACACCTGAAGAATTCGCGGATTCATTGTGGGACAAGCTAGAATTCAAAACATGTGTGTTGATATAAATTTAGCCATTGGTCCACACGTTGTTTGATACCTCCTGGAGAACGCTGGCCCAATCGTCGCCTTCCACTGTGACAGCAGAGAACCAATGTGCATTTAATATCGGCATATTTGCACATAAGACTGTAGAGTCTAGCCTGCAGGTCATTGAACTCGCGAAATTTTCAGGTCTCTAGTTATAGGTAGGGGCTCGTTATTTTTGCGAAAAGATTACAAGACCTGTTATACTCCAAAACACTCTAGTTCATATGCACTTTCGTGATTGGATGATTTTAAATGTCACGTGCCTCATGTGTCTTATCCGCAAATCATGGACGTTCAGTATCGGAGTACTGTGTTCTAATTGGCCAAGACGAATAAGAAAATGTCCTGTTTTGTAGATGCGCGGCCAATAACCAACAGAGGTTGTGGTCGTGGACGTAGGATATTGACGTATAGCATGAGCATAAATCTTTTCACGAAAAATAGATGCCCTCGTTATATGATATTCACGTAAAGTGAGTACTTTTTGAAGCCCTCTCATTTGATTAATAGTCAATAAATATATTGTATTAGTGCTTAGACGTTANGTAAAGTGAGTACTTTTTGAAGCCCTCTCATTTGATTAATAGTCAATAAATATATTGTATTAGTGCTTAGACGTTAAATTTTGAGTCCGTTGAAATATATACGCTGTGTGTATTACTTACAAAGCCATTTTTTTTAATTAGTGGAAGGATAAAAAATAGCTGATAGGAAAAAAGTAACTAAGGTTTCAAAAGTTTTTCACTNAATTTTTTTTAATTAGTGGAAGGATAAAAAATAGCTGATAGGAAAAAAGTAACTAAGGTTTCAAAAGTTTTTCACTTTATCGTGAACAGCCTATAAAATGACACAACACACCTGCCGATTTACAAGCGCTTCTGTTGTATGCGAATTTACTGAGTAAAATCAATGACAGGAAAACAATCTAAATAGTTACTGCAAGAAAATAAAAGTTGTAAAATTATGAGGAAATTAACCAAAATCTCAACAGTGATAAGAAAACACAACTATAAAAATTAATAAAACTAAAGAAAACAATAGTACTGATATAAAAGTAATACAAGTGGCAATATAATATTTAAAAATTAGGGAGTGAAAAACTATGTACGCAGGAAGACGCTATCAAGAAAGGACTAGAAACAAAAAAGCGTCTGTCACACACACACNGAGTGAAAAACTATGTACGCAGGAAGACGCTATCAAGAAAGGACTAGAAACAAAAAAGCGTCTGTCACACACACACTGCCATGTGGCAGCGACGATGGACGGAATATAAATAATATCGCAGTACATGGAGGGAATTGAACNTCACACACACACTGCCATGTGGCAGCGACGATGGACGGAATATAAATAATATCGCAGTACATGGAGGGAATTGAACAATAGTATGACTTCACACACACACTGATCCGAGGCCGTTAACCTTTTCAGCCACGGTGGTATACAAGGTATTCGGAAACTCGCTGCCTAAACTCCAGACATAGTTTATTTGGAACAATTTTAACACAAAATCCCTATACACCTATATCCGGAAACGTATTTTTATATCAAATAATCGTGTTCAAAGTTGCGGCGTACAACGCCTGGAGAACAAGGCGGTGTGATTATGCGTGTAGGACAAGTTGCATACGTAGTAAGTGTGCGGCACTAAATTATTACATACACAGCGTAGTGCGTCTGCTTCCTATGCAGTTTGTCCCACATGCATGGTCGCACCACCTTGTTCTCCAAGTGGTGTACGCCGCAATTGTGAACACAATTATTTGATATAAAAATGTGTTTCTNACCTTGTTCTCCAAGTGGTGTACGCCGCAATTGTGAACACAATTATTTGATATAAAAATGTGTTTCTGGATATAAGTTTAGAGGGCTTTTGTGTTACTATTGGTCCAAAGAAACTATGTCTCGAGTTTGGGCATTAAGTTTCCGAACATTCTGTTTATACCATATGCTAAACAGAAAAAGGGATTTGATCGTCTGCATTGTACACAGCAGAAAACAAAGCCCAATAAGGAAAGTCCCTCAATTGGTGGGACATAATTCGTTGTTGAGACTGTACTCCCGCAATCTCATAAACAGTTGCAGCTTATAATATCAAACGCACAAATAAGTAATTCTAATCATACTGTCGTACGACAGAGCGTTACGCTGGCACCATACAGTTCCGAACAATACACTTGTTGAAACGCTTTAAATTGTAAATCGATATGTGATTGAAAGAGTCAACGCTTTGAATGTAGGGCAGATTTCCGGGTAGTTTAGACAAGCAAGAAGTTAAGTCACCTACACTGAGAAAAAGATTATGTTGAATAAAACAAAGTTTGTTTCGCCATCCCAAATTAATTGTTTATATAGTGACAATAAAATAGTTCGTTGTTTAAAACTAATAATTTTGTTGTTCCCATTTGATTTTCACAAACTGAGATTTGATTGGTGCAACTAAAAATTTTGTTAAGCTTTACTTGCATTAAACAGTTTAGGTTATTATAATTTGAGTTGAGATTTGGGTGGCTCTTAAAAACGAGGTCTTGAGAGCCGAAGCGGGTGAAATGAGGAGAGGATGGAGTAGCGCCATAATGCAATGGCGGGGAAACAGAAGATCCCTGTGAAAAACCCCCCGATCAGCGGCATCGTCCGGCACGATTCCAACTTGCGAAAATCCGGGAGTGACCCGGCTGGGGATTGAACCCAGTTCGCCGTGGAGGTGGGCGAGCAATCTAACCACTCAATCTCCGCGGCCCTTGGTTAAGATAAAATATCATAGGAAGCCCGACTGAGATTCAAACACAGAACGTTTACGCCCGAGCGCTACGCCCTAGCAACCTCAGCTAAAGTGACTACTGACGAAAATGGAATGTTTTCGAATACATACAGTTAGAATATTGGACAACGAGCGCAAATAAATATTTCAAGTTTTACAGCTTTAGGTTCTTTAGTTTCCTGTTGAACTTGTTTTATTAGGATGTTTTTGCCATTATTAAGCATCAATAAACGCACTAACAAACACTGTTACCATAATTATTGTAAAAAAAAATGCAAACAAATTCTTGAGCAGTATTTTAGAACAAAGACAATGAAATAAATGACCAAACAAATATATATAGTTGACACAACTAAATATTTTGTCTACAGACTTAATTTCTTTTGGCTCAACACTCGGGTTTTGTTTATTCAAACCTGTATTTAGTTACTTTTCAAGTTTTGTTTGCTCAACAAAATATCTTGTTGGAGCAACTAAATATAATTTTGGCCCTATACAACAAATATTTTGTTGACTGGAACAAACCTTTCTCTCAGTGTATATTCATGACTGCCTATTATCTTCCTATTCTCTTTTACAACCGCCATACAGGTTCACACAACACCGGATACGCTTAATATTGAACAACATACGTTACTGGCCGATTCTCTGCCAATATAATGCCGGATTGAAAGTGTCCGAATAAATACTCTCTCCTGCATAGAATAATGCACGATTCATCATGATCATTTGAGTAATTTAAACTTGGTGAATTGCTGACATAATGATTCATTTCATTAAAGATGACAACAGCTGAAAAAATTATATTTCTTCGCCCGTGTCTTTAAATAATGAGGATTTCGTAATGTTATGTCAAAATCCAGAAAACTCTGTTAAATTCAGGTGATGTACTATTTCGTCCCCCACACTCAAATTGTTAGTAATGACAATGACGGCTGAAGTCACCAATTCTGATATATATATATATATATATATATATATATATACACNGAGTGAAAAACTATGTACGCAGGAAGACGCTATCAAGAAAGGACTAGAAACAAAAAAGCGTCTGTCACACACACACACTGCCATGTGGCAGCGACGATGGACGGAATATAAATAATATCGCAGTACATGGAGGGAATTGAACAATAGTATGACTTCACACACACACTGATCCGAGGCCGTTAACCTTTTCAGCCACGGTGGTATACAAGGTATTCGGAAACTCGCTGCCTAAACTCCAGACATAGTTTATTTGGAACAATTTTAACACAAAATCCCTATACACCTATATCCGGAAACGTATTTTTATATCAAATAATCGTGTTCAAAGTTGCGGCGTACAACGCCTGGAGAACAAGGCGGTGTGATTATGCGTGTAGGACAAGTTGCATACGTAGTAAGTGTGCGGCACTAAATTATTACATACACAGCGTAGTGCGTCTGCTTCCTATGCAGTTTGTCCCACGTGCATGGTCGCACCACCTTGTTCTCCAAGTGGTGTACGCCGCAATTGTGAACACAATTATTTGATATAAAAATGTGTTTCTGGATATAAGTGTAGAGGGCTTTTGTGTTACTATTGGTCCAAAGAAACTATGTCTCGAGTTTGGGCATTAAGTTTCTGTTTATACCATACGCTAAACAGAAAAAGGGATTTGATCGCCTGCATTGTACACAGCAGAAAACAAAGCCCAATAAGGAAAGTCCCTCAATTGGTGGGACATAATTCGTTGTTGAGNTCTGCATTGTACACAGCAGAAAACAAAGCCCAATAAGGAAAGTCCCTCAATTGGTGGGACATAATTCGTTGTTGAGACTGTACTCCCGCAATCTCATAAACAGTTGCAGCTTATAATATCAAACGCACAAATAAGTAATTCTAATCATACTGTCGTACGACAGAGCGTTACGCTGGCACCATACAGTTCCGAACAATACACTTGTTGAAACGCTTTAAATTGTAAATCGATATGTGATTGAAAGAGTCAACGCTTTGAATGTAGGGCAGATTTCCTGGTAGTTTAGACAAGCAAGAAGTTAAGTCACCTACACTGAGAAAAAGATTATGTTGAATAAAACAAAGTTTGTTTCGCCATCCCAAATTAATTGTTTATATAGTGACAATAAAATAGTTCGTTGTTTAAAACTAATAATTTTGTTGTTCCCATTTGATTTTCACAAACTGAGATTTGATTGGTGCAACTAAAAATTTTGTTNTTAAAACTAATAATTTTGTTGTTCCCATTTGATTTTCACAAACTGAGATTTGATTGGTGCAACTAAAAATTTTGTTTAGCTTTACTTGCATTAAACAGTTTAGGTTATTATAATTTGAGTTGAGATTTGGGTGGCTCTTAAAAACGAGGTCTTGAGAGCCGAAGCGGGTGAAATGAGGAGAGGATGGAGTAGCACCGGAATGCAATGGCGGGGAAACAGAAGATCCCTGTGAAAAACCCCCCGATCAGCGGCATCGTCCGGCACGATTCCAACNTAATGCAATGGCGGGGAAACAGAAGATCCCTGTGAAAAACCCCCCGATCAGCGGCATCGTCCGGCACGATTCCAACTTGCGAAAATCCGGGAGTGACCCGGCTGGGGATTGAACCCAGTTCGCCGTGGAGGTGGGCGAGCAATCTAACCACTCAATCTCCGCGGCCCTTGGTTAAGATAAAATATCATAGGAAGCCCGACTGAGATTCAAACACAGAACGTTTACGCCCGAGCGCTACGCCCTAGCAACCTCAGCTAAAGTGACTACTGACGAAAATGGAATGTTTTCGAATACATACAGTTAGAATATTGGACAACGAGCGCAAATAAATATTTCAAGTTTTACAGCTTTAGGTTCTTTAGTTTCCTGTTGAACTTGTTTTATTAGGATGTNCGAGCGCAAATAAATATTTCAAGTTTTACAGCTTTAGGTTCTTTAGTTTCCTGTTGAACTTGTTTTATTAGGATGTGTTTGCCATTATTAAGCATCAATAAACGCACTAACAAACACTGTTACCATAATTATTGTAAAAAAAATGCAAACAAATTCTTGAGCAGTATTTTAGAACAAAGACAATGAAATAAATGACCAAACAAATATATATATAGTTGACACAACTAAATATTTTGTCTACAGACTTAATTTCTTTTGGCTCAACCCTCGGGTTTTGTTTATTCAAACCTGTATTTAGTTACTTTTCAAGTTTTGTTTGCTCAACAAAATATCTTGTTGGAGCAACTAAATATACAACAAATATTTTGTTGACTGGAACAAACCTTTCTCTCAGTGTATATTCACGACAGCCAATTATCTTCCTATTCTCTTTTACAACCGCCATACAGGTTCACACAACACCGGATACGCTTACTATTGAACAACATACGTTACTGGCCGATTCTCTGCCAATATAATGGCGGATTGAAAGTGTCCGAATAAATACTCTCTACTACATAGAATAATACACTATTCATCATGATCATTTGAGTAATTTAAACTTGGTGAATTGCTGACATAATGATACGTTTCATTAAAGATGACAACAGCTGAAAAAATTATATTTCTCCGCCCGTGTCTTTAAATAATGAGGATTTCGTAATGTTATGTTAAATTCAGGTGATGTACTATTTCGTCCCCCACACTCAAATTGTTAGTAATGAAAATGACGGCTGAAGTCACCAATTCTGATATATATATATATATATATATATACACACACACACACACACGCACGTTTATTTCAAAAGTGCTCACTCACCGTGAACAGCCTGTACAAAAATTTAACTGTATATTTAAAAATAATAAATACATTTTATTGTTCAACATAAACACCGTAATATTGTAACTTTCAAAAAATTTGTAATCCTGTTGCCAAACATTTTACAACAAATGTGACGCAATAGTTATTTCAGCCCCAACTTAAATATTATGGTTTCAGGTGTTGCACGTAACAGCAGTTATACANAATGTGACGCAATAGTTATTTCAGCCCCAACTTAAATATTATGGTTTCAGGTGTTGCACGTAACAGCAGTTATACATGGTGACCATCTCAGAATTAGTGATATATATGTATAGTTCGCTGCCTTTCATCCCGCACGAGCGAGTAGAAGTGAAGGACAGCAGTTATATGATAGCGAACAGGCGAGCGATAGGCCAGTGGCCGCGTATCTGTTACAGAAAGCGAACCGAGACAATAATCTTTTTTGCGGCGCGCGCTACTGACTCTGGTTGTATTGAGTTTCTGCGTTTATCTGAAGAATGCTCTGGATTAGTCGCCTCGTTATCTTAGCGTGACTCGGGGTGCGTTGAACCTTCCAGATGGTCAGGGCGAACGCTATATAAGTGTGACAGGCCTCCGAGCNGAACCGAGACAATAATCTTTTTTGCGGCGCGCGCTACTGACTCTGGTTGTATTGAGTTTCTGCGTTTATCTGAAGAATGCCCTGGATTAGTGGCCTCGTTATCTTAGCGTGACTCGGGGTGCGTTGAACCTTCCAGATGGTCAGGGCGAACGCTATATAAGTGTGACAGGCCTCCGAGCCGAGAGTAGACTCCGTATTCCAGAAAGTGGCCGCAGACAGCATGAATCTAGTTCCTAAGAAATGCCACCTGTTCCAAAAGAAAATAAATTTCTTGGGACATGTGGTGTCAGCTCGTGGAATCTAAACAGACCCTGAGAAGACCAAAGCAATAATAAATTGTCAGACACCAACTGACAAAACTGAAGTGCGGAGTTTCCTGTGGTTATATGTATATTACTGTCGATTTGTACCTGTGTTCACCATGATCGCCAAGCCGCTACATGAACTGACTGAGGTGAAAAGAAAAATTCATTGTACCACTGCGTGTGAAAATGGTTTTTTATAAGCTGAAGAAAATTCTGATATCTCCACCAGTTCTGAGTTTCCCGAAAAATGAAGGCATGTTCATTTTGGACACTGATGCTAGTGATGTAGCCATTGGAGCTGTGTTATCTCAGGTTCAAGATGGGAAGGAAAGACCACTAGAATGCTTCAGTAAGGTATTGCATAAGCCTGAGAGAAATTATTGTGTTACACACAGGGAGATTTTGGCCATGGTAAAGGCAATATCACACTTCCACCCCAACCTTTATGGCAGGACCGACCATGCTTCATTAACGGGCTACTAAATTTCAAGAACCCCGAAGGTCAAATAGCTTGGTGGATACAGCATCTTCAAGAATATGACTTTGAAATACAACACAGATCTGGATGCCTTCACAGCAATGCAGATGCACTAGCTAGGAGGCCATGTGAGCTATTTTGTTGTCATTGCAAATGCCAGGAAGAAAATAGTAATGAATCGCTGAAAGTACGGAGGACGAGAATTCAAAATTCTTTGTTTTGTAATGGATCACTTATTTAGAGTGACGAGGGTATTAGGGAATATCAGCTGAAAGATCCCACTGTGCAGCCTGTATTAAAGTGGAAAGAATACTGCTGTCGGCCAAAATGGGAAGAGATATTTAGCCTGAGCACAGCAGTCAAAGCATACTGGGCACATTGGAATTTTCTCATACTGAAGAATGATGTACTTTATAGAAACGGGGAAAGTATTTATGTAAAACACACACGTTTACAGTTGCAGAATGTAGGGTTCCAGAAGTCTTAAAAGAACTTCATAATGCGGCAGCCAGTGGACACTTCTTTGTTAATAAGGCCCTCGACAGAGTTAGACTGAGATTCTACTGGCCTCATTGTCGGGAGTATGTTGAGAAGTGGTGCCATTTGTGCGACGCCAGTACAGCGAGGAAGTGCCCAAAGACCAGAGGATAAGGTCAGCTTCAGAAATACTATGTTGGAGCCCCATTCGAGAAGATGGCAGTAGATATTTTAGGCTCCTTGCCTGCCACAGAGAGAGGTAATCGGTAACTACTAGTGGCCCAAGATTACTTTACTAAGTGGCCTGAGGTAATTCCCCTCCTAAACCAAGAAGCACCAACTGTGGCCGATGCACTTATCGAGTGGAGCCCCATTAGAGAATATGGAAGTAGATATTCTCGGCACCTTGCCTGTCACAGAGAGAGGTAATCGTATCTACTAGTGGCCCAAGATTACTCTACTAGGTGGTCTGAGGTCACTCCCCTCCTAAACCAAGAAGCACGAACCATGGCCGATGCACTTATAGAGCATGTCTTCTCGAGGTTTGGGGTGTCACTAATACTCAATTCTGATCAGGGAAGAGACTTTAAAGCTGCAGTCTTCCAGGGGTGACAAAAATTCTGGGAATGAAAAAGACTAGAACTGCAGCCTTACACCCACATTGTACGGAATGGTCGAGAGGTCTAACCACACTCTTGAGCAGTGCCTGTCGATCTATGTGGCAGACAACCAAAAGGACTGGGATTCAAAGGTGCCATTGTTTCTTCTGGCTTACCGCTCAGAAGTTCACGAGTCCACAAGGGGAGCACCAACATTGGCTACGTGATGCTCTTGCATTCCTACCAGATGTCCCTACTTCAAGCTCTTACATTCCTACCAGTTGACCCTAATTCATGCTCTTGCATACCTGACCAACAACGTCAATCGGGATATCTACTTCATGCTCGCGCATTCCTACCATATGTGCCTACTTCATGCTTTTGCATTACTACAAGTTGTCCCTACTTCGCACTGATTGGCTACGTGAGGCTCTCTAAAGTTTCAGGGCCCTGGTTGACTACGCGAGGCCTATGCTCTTGCATTCCTACCAGATGTCCCTACTTCATACTCTCGCATTCCGACCAGTTGTCCCTACTTCATGCTGATTGGCTATGCGAGTTTCTCGAAAGCGTCTCGCCCCTGCAAGCCCCTGCCAGGATGCCCCGACTGCCATTCAAAGCGAGAGGTTTTCTCTGAGTATTCCTAAATTCGAATACGTTGTTCCATGCTCTTGCACCTTATGCAAACTTATAATCATAGTTGACCGTAATTTCGAAACAATTTAAGATACAGTCACCAAATTTATAACATGCACAACACCCCCAACAGTTAAAATGATCGCAGAGCCATTTATGCTCTATGCATACTTATAAGCATAGTTGACAGTAATTTCCGAACTATTTAAGATACAGACACTAAATTCGTAACATAGACATCACCCCTGACAACGAAAATGATCGCATGGTAATTTATGACCTATGCAAACTTATAAGCATAGGTAACTATAATTTCCGAACTGTTTAAGATACAGGGACCAAATTCGTAACATAGACATCTCTCCCGACAACGAAAATGACTACATGGTCATATATGCCATATGCGAAGTTACAAGCATACTTGATCGTAATTTCCGTATCGTTCAAGATATATTCACCCAATTCGTAACATAGACATCACCCCCATCAACGAAAATGACTGCATGGTCATTTATGCCCTAAGCGCACTTATAAGCATAGTTGCCTGTAATTTCCTAACTGTAAAAGATACAGTCGCCAAACACGTAACCTAGACATTACTCCCGACAACGAAAATAATTGCAGAGACTTTTATGCCCTATGCGAACTTATAAGCATAGTTGGCTATAATTTCCGAATCGTTTAAGATACAGTCGCTAAATTCGTAACATAGACATCACCCCCGACAAAGAAAATGGCTGCAGGGTCATTTATGGCCTATGCGAACTTATAAGCATAGTTGGTCGTAATTTCCGAACCGTTTAAGATACAGTTAATAAATTCATAACATATACATCACCCCATCAACGAAAATGATCGCAGGGTCATTTACATCCTATGCATACTTATAAGCATAGTTGGTCGTAATTTCCGAACCGTTTAAAAAACAACACCAAATGCATAGCATAAGCATCACCGCCAACAATGAAAATTACTGCATGATCATTTATGCCCTAAGCTCACTTATAAGCATTGTTGACCATAATTTCCGAACCGTTTAAGATACAGTCACCAAATTCATAACATAGACATCACTCCCGAAAACGAAATTGACTGCGGGGTCATTTATGTCCTATGCGGACTTATAGGCATAGTTGGTCGTAATTTCCGAACCGTTTACGATATAATCACCAAATTCGTAAAATAAACATCACTCCCGAAAACGAAAAAGATTGCAGGACCATTTATGCCTTACATATACTTATAAGCATAGTTGGCCGTAAGTTCCGAACAGTTTAAGATACAGCCACCAAATTCATAATATAAGCATCACTCCCGAAAACTAAAAATATCGTACGGCCATTTATGCCCTATGCGTACTTATAAGTTTATATGGCAGTAATTTCTGAACCGTTTAAAATACAGTCGCCAAATTCGTAACATAGACATCGCCCTCATCAAAGAAAATGATCGCAGTGTCATTTATGCCCTAGGCATACTTGTAAGCATAGTTGGTCGTCATTTCCGAACTATTTAAGATACATTCGTAAAATTCGTAACATAGATATCCCCTATGGCAAGGAAAATTATCGCAGTGTCATTTATGCCTTATACATACTTATTTGCTTACTTGGTCTTAATTTCCGAATCGTTTAAGATACAGTTCGCAAATTCTTACCATTACCACCACCACCACCCTTGTCCCATGGTAGCGCAAGTTTCTACAAACTTGATCCTCCCCTTAGCGACAGCTAGCCTCCCTTAACCATCCAATAACATNAATGTGACGCAATAGTTATTTCAGCCCCAACTTAAATATTATGGTTTCAGGTGTTGCACGTAACAGCAGTTATACAAGGTGACCATCTCAGAATTAGTGATATATATGTATAGTTATCTGCCTTTCATCCCGCACGAGCGAGTAGAAGTGAAGGACAGCAGTTATATGATAGCGAACAGGCGAGCGATAGGCCAGTGGCCGCGTATCTGTTACAGAAAGCGAACCGAGACAATAATCTTTTTTGCGGCGCGCGCTACTGACTCTGGTTGTATTGAGTTTCTGCGTTTATCTGAAGAATGCTCTGGATTAGTCGCCTCGTTATCTTAGCGTGACTCGGGGTGCGTTGAAACTTCCAGATGGTCAGGGCGAACGCTATATAAGTGTGACAGGCCTCCGAGCAGAGAGTAGACTTCGTATTCCAGAAAGTGGCCGCAGACAGCATGAATCTAGTTCCTAAGAAGTGCCACCTGTTCCAAAAGAAAATAAATTTCTTGGGACATGTGGTGTCAGCTCATGGAATCTAGACAGACCCTGAGAAGACCAAAGCAATAATAAATTGTCAGACACCAACTGACAAAACTGAAGTGCAGAGTTTCCTGGGGTTATATGCATATTACTGTCGATTTGTACCTGTGTTCACCATGATCGCCAAGCCGCTACATGAACTGACTGAGGCGAAAAGAAAAATTCATTGTACCACTGCGTGTGAAAATGCTTTTTTGTAAGCTGAAGAAAATTCTGATATCTCCGCCAGTTCTGGGTTTCCCGAAAAATGAAGGCATGTTCATTTTGGACACTGATGCTAGTGATGTAGCCATTGGAGCTGTGTTATCTCAGGTTCAAGATGGGAAGGAAAGACCACTAGAATGCTTCAGTAAGGTATTGCATAAGCCTGAGAGAAATTTTTGTGTTACACACAGGGAGATTTTGGCCATGGTAAAGGCAATATCACACTTCCACCCCAACCTTTATGGCAGGACCGACCATGCTTCATTAACGGGCTACTAAATTTCAAGAACCCCGAAGGTCAAATAGCTTGGTGGATACAGCATCTTCAAGAATATGACTTTGAAATACAACACACATCGGGAGGCCTTCACAGCAATGCAGATGCACTAGCTAGGAGGCCATGTGAGCTATTTTGTTGTCATTGCAAATGCCAGGAAGAAAATAGTAATGAATCGCTGAAAGTACGGAGGACGAGAATTCAAAATTCTTTGTTTTGTAATGGATCACTTACTTAGAGTGACGAGGGTATTAGGAAAGATCAGCTGAATGATCCCACTGTGCAGCCTTTATTAAAGTGGAAAGAATATGGCTGTCGGCCAAAATAGGAAGAGATATTTAGCCTGAGCACAGAAGTCAAAGCATACTGGGCATATTGGAATTTTCTCATACTGAAGAATGATGTACTTTATAGAAACGGGGAAAGTATTTATCTAAAACACACACGTTTACAGTTGCAGAATGTAGGGTTCCAGAAGTCTTAAAAGAACTTCATAATGCGGCAGCCAGTGGACACTTCTTTGTTAATAAGGCCCTCGACAGAGTTAGGCTCCTTGCCTGCCACAGAGAGAGGTAATCGGTAACTACTAGTGGCCCAAGATTACTCTACTAGGTGGTCTGAGGTCACTCCCCTCCTAAACCAAGAAGCACGAACCGTGGCCGATGCACTTATAGAGCATGTCTTCTCGAGGTTTGGGGTGCCACTAATACTCAATTCTAATAAGGGAAGAGACTTTAAAGCTGCAGTCTTCCAGGGGTGACAAAAATTCTGGGAATGAAAAAGATTATAACTGCAGCCTTACACCCACATTGTACGGAATGGTCGAGAGGGCTAACCACACTCTTGAGCAGTGCCTGTCGATCTATGTGGCAGACAACCAAAAGGACTGGGATTCAAATGCGTCATTGTTTCTTCTGGCTTAACGCTCAGAAGTTCACGAGTCCACAAGGGGAGCACCAACAAGGATGCTGTTTGGAAGAGAGCTACGTTTCCCCAGTGATCTACTGTTTGGCCGACCGACGGAAGAGGAAGATGCGGATCCTGATTATGCCAGCGAATTTCTTAACAGACTTGTTGACAGTAGTAGAAAATTACCAGTTCTGTTGCAGGAGCTGGGGTTTCAGGATACAGGACTCGCAGCGGCCATCGTGGATAATGTCATTTTCCCCAAAAAATTTTCCTTTTTTCCCTCAAAATGGTCAAAATCACCCGAATTTCCCCAAAATGTCCCACATTTCCTTCAAAATTTTCCAAAATTCCCTCAAAAAATATGCTTTGCACAATTCGGCTGCCATTTGCCCAATCCGGATGAATCCAGCTGAAAATTGTGCAATGTCAGCTGGAATGTGCAATCAGGTACGCGAGGCTCTCGAAAGGATCTCGTCTCTGATAGGCTATGCGACACTCTTGAAAAGGTTGCGTCCCGATTGGCTACATGATGCTCTTGCATCCCTACTTCAAGCTCTTACATTCCTACCAGTTGACCCTAATTCATGCTCTTGCATACCTGACCAACAACGTCAATCGGGATCTCTACTTCATGCTCGCGCATTCCTACCATATGTGCCTACTTCATGCTTTTGCATTACTACAAGTTGTCCCTACTTCGCACTGATTGGCTACGTGAGGCTCTCTAAAGTTTCAGGGCCCTGGTTGACTACGCGAGACCTATGCTCTTGCATTCCTACCAGATGTCCCTACTTCATACTCTCGCATTCCGACCAGTTGTCCCTACTTCATGCTGATTGGCTATGCGAGTTTCTCGAAAGCGTCTCGCCCCTGCCAGGATGCCCCAACTGCCATTCAAAGCGAGAGGTTTTCTCTGAGTATTCCTAAATTCGAATACGTTGTTCCATGCTCTTGCACCTTATGCAAACTTATAATCATAGTTGACGGTAATTTTGAAACAATTTAAGACACAGTCACCAAATTTATAACATGCACACCACACCCAACAGTTAAAATGATCGCAGAGCCATTTATGGTCTATGCATACTTATAAGCATAGTTGACAGTAATTTCCGAACTATTTAAGATACAGGCACTAAATTTGTAACATAGACATCACCCCTGACAACGAAAATGATCGCATGGTAATTTATGACCTATGCAAACTTATAAGCATAGATAACTATAATTTCCGAACGGTTTAAGATATAGTCGCCAAATTCGTAACATAGACATCTCTCCCGACAACGAAAATGACTAGATGGTCATATATGCCCCATGCGAAGTTACAAGCATACTTGATTGTAATTTCCGTATCGTTCAAGATATATTCACCCAATTCGTAACATAGACATCACCCCCATCAACGAAAATGACTGCATGGTCATTTATGCCCGAAGCGCACTTATAAGCATAGTTGCCTGTAATTTCCTAACTGTAAAAGATACAGTCGCCAAACACGTAACATAGACATTACTCCCGACAACGAAAATAATTGCAGAGACTTTTATGACCTATGCGAACTTATAAGCATAGTTGGCTATAATTTCCGAATCGCTTAAGATACAGTCGCCAAATTCGTAACATAGACATCTCTCCCGACAACGAAAATGACTAGATGGTCATATATGCCCTATGCGAAGTTACAAGCATACTTGATCGTAATTTCCGTATCGTTCAAGATATATTCACCCAATTCGTAACATAGACATCACCCCCATCAACGAAAATGACTGCATGGTCATTTATGCCCTAAGCGCACTTATAAGCATAGTTGCCTGTAATTTCCTAACTGTAAAAGATACAGTCGCCAAACACGTAACATAGACATTACTCCCGACAACGAAAATAATTGCAGAGACTTTTATGCCCTATGCGAACTTATAAGCATAGTTGGCTATAATTTCCGAATCGTTTAAGATAAAGTCGCCAAATTCGTAACATAGGCATCACCCCCGACAACGAAAATGGCTGCAGGGTCATTAATGGCCTATGCGAACTTATAAGCATAGTTGGTCATCATTACCGAACTATTTAAGATACAGTCGTAAAATTCGTAACATAGATATCACCTATGGCAAGGAAAATTATCGCAGTGTCATTTATGCCTTATACATACTTATTTGCTTACTTGGTCCTAATTTCCGAATCGTTTAAGATACAGTTCGCAAATTCTTACCATTACCACCACCACCACCCTTGTCACATGGTAGCGCAAGTTTCTACAAACTTGATCCTCCCCTTAGCGACAGCTAGCCTCCCTTAACCATCCAATAACATCCAGACTGGATAAATAAATGTGAAAACGTATACGTAAATAAGATTCAGCATGAATAACTTACAACAAACTGCCATATGNTCCAGACTGGATAAATAAATGTGAAAACGTATACGTAAATAAGATTCAGCATGAATAACTTACAACAAACTGCCATATGTAAAAAGCTATATATATATATATATATACATATACAAATGTGATAGATGCACGATGCGCATAGTCATGGAAACTGTAAAAAATACTTATATGATAATACAAACGATCATCTTCTGTCCTACACATGGGTCCGCAGCTCGAGTAATCACTAACATGGGTAACCATCGTATGTGTAAAAGATATGAAACTCTCCTATGCATAAAAAAGACGCAGTTCAGCAATATCTTCAAATTCAACACTTAATGCGAGAATATATTCATTTGACATTAAACCACGCACGTGTTAATATAAATAAACACTGACGACCTAATGCGAGGTCCGGTGAAATCGTATGTGTAAAAGATATGAAACTGTCCTATGCATAAACAAGACGCAGTTCGGTAATATCTTCAAATTCAACACATAATTCGAGAATATGTTTATTTGACATTAAAACATGCACGTTTTAATATAAATAAACACTGACAACCAAATGTGTGGGCCAGTGAAATCGTATGTGTAAAATATATGAAACTGTCGTATACATAAAAATAAAATCGTATTAGCATCGAGCTCGGTACACTATGTTAGGTGAAAAATTACCATCGCGAGGTGTGTTGGAAGCGATAATAGGTCAACACAGCTACACGCTGTTGAAAACAGATAAAATAAATCAACGTTATACATTTTGAGGCCTAACACATCACCCGACCTCAAACAATACCAGACCATCCTGACCAGTACAAGATAATAGCAAACGACTTCCCTACACACCGACATCGTGCCAGACTCCAGTGTGACAGACCAGCCGAGTTACACATGCACTTCCATTTGCTACTGGAATTCAGTTGTACAGTAGAAACTAGCAATTTATATTGTTTTAAATACTATATTTATATATGTGTATGCCTATTTGAATACGCATCATTTATATATATATTACCTGAATCAGAAGCACATGTGAAACATCGTGCAGTTTCCAAACCATTTAAGATACAGTAAAAAAATTAAAAATATAGGAATCACCCCCGACAATGAAAAAGGTCGCAAGTTTCAAGTATGTCCTAAGCGCACTTATAAAAAAAACATCGATGGAGCTACAGTTCATAATATTTATATCGGTGTTGATATCATACCAAGAAGTTTAGCAAAAGCTATAATGCATGTCAACATGAAAAAGAACGAATGATCACAAATACCAACCTCAAATATGAATACAATACAATTGCTATGAGCATTATACGACTTGTAACGACGGTTTTCCTTTTCTTGTCACCAAACAACAGGCATTTAAACCATTAGTCGCGCAAGAGAGACATCACTGCTACAATATGATGTATATAGATATAAAAAACAAAATGTAAAGGGAACAGGTACGATAAGGTCAACACTACTACGTCTTGATGTAAACAGATAGAAAAAAATTTAAGGGAAAAATACTTGTAAACACTTACCAAGCACCGCAATTACATATAACATTAGCGTAGGGACTGTACGTTCTGTGTTAAACGATGCTATACAATACCAGACTGTCGTGGTCAGTACAACAGAATAGCAAACAACTTCCTTACAAACCGACTGAAACGAAACCATCACATTCAGAGTACAACACTAGCGGCGGAACACGTCTGACCCGACCGTCTGCTTGCGCTCAACTGACAGGGAGTATGTGAGACAGATCAGATGGTCGGCCGGAGNTAGATGCACGATGCGCATAGTCATGAAAACTGTAAAAAATACTATATGATAATACAAACGATCATCTTCTGTCCTGCACAAGGGTCCGCAGCTCGAGTCATCACTAACATGGGTAACCCTTAACAACCAGACATAAAATGAAAAAGGGTTACATTAAAACATCCCATGTGTTAATATAAATAAACACTTACAACCCAATGCGAGGGTCGGCGAAATCGTATGTGTAAAAGATATGAAACTGTCCTATGCATAAAAAAGACGCAGTTCGGCAATATCTTCAAATTCAACACTTAATGCGAGAATATGTTCATTTGACATTAAACCAATCACGTGTTAATATAAATAAACACTGACGACCTAATGCGAGGTCCGGTGAAATCGTATGTGTAAAAGATATGAAACTGTCATAGACATAAAAAAAATTCATACTAGCATCGAGCTCGGTACGCTATGTTAAGTGAAAAATTACCATCGCGAAGTGTGTGGGAAGCGATAAGAGGTCAACACAGCTACACGCTGTTGAAAATAGATAAAATAAATCAACGTTATACATTTTGAGGTCTAACACATCACCCGACCTCAAACAATACCAGACCATCCTGACCAGTACAAGATAATAGCAAACGACTTCCCTACACACCGACATCGTGCTAGACTCCAGTGTGACAGACCAGCCGAGTTACACATACACTTCCATTTGCTACTGGAATTCAGTTGTACAGTAGAAACTAGCAATTTATATTGTTTTAAATACTATATTTATATATGTGTATGCCTATTTGAATACGCATCATTTATATATATATTACCTGAATCAGAAGCACGTGTGAAACATCGTGCAATTTCCAAACCATTTAAGATACAGTCAACAAATTAAAAATATAGGCATCACCCCCGACAATAAAAAAGGTCGCAAGTTTCAAGTATGTCCTAAGCGCACTTATAAAAAAAACCTCGATAGAGCTACAGTTCATAATATTTATATCGGTGTTGATATCATACCAAGAAGTTTAGCAAAAGCTATAATGCATGTCAACATGAAAAAGAACGAATGATCACAAATACCAACCTCAAATATGAATACAATACAATTGCTATGAGCATTATACGACTTGTAACGACGGTTTTCCTTTTCTTGTCACCAAACAACAGGCATTTAAACCATTAGTCGTGCAAGAGAGACATCACTGCTACAATATGATGTATATAGATATAAAAAACAAAATGTAAAGGGAACAGGTACGATAAGGTCAACACTACTACGTCTTGATGTAAACAGATAGAAAAAAATTTAAGGGAAAAATACTTGTAAACACTTACCAAGCACCGCAATTACATATTACATTAGCGTCGGGACTGTACGTTCTGTGTTAAACGATGCTATNTTACATTAGCGTCGGGACTGTACGTTCTGTGTTAAACGATGCTATACAATACCAGACCATCCTGGTCAGTACAACAGAATAGCAAATAACTTCCTTACAAACCGACTGAAACGAAACCATTACAATAAAAATACAACACTAGCAGCGGAACACGTCCGACCCGACCGTCTTTTTGCGCTCAACTGACAGGGAATATGTGAGACAGTTCAGATGGTCGGCCGGAGTGGCGAGTACCGTGCAGGTCTCGCCAAGTCGAACGGATGACATACAACACTAGCCCAGAGAGAGCGAGAGAGTTGCATCCGTCGCCAGGGTCACACGCAACATACACTTTCCTTTTACCAGAGAAATTCAGTTATACATTACAAGGTACCCAATTTATCCAGTTTTAAATACTAAATATATACACGTACTTATTTGAATACATAGTATTTATAGTGTTAGAACTGTAAGCACATACGAAACTACATACATTCAAACCATTAGTCACACAAGAGCGACGACTACACTGCTACGTGCTGTTTATAGGAAATAACTCATGTACCGTTACGACACTGGAGACAGTACATCATCCTTGAAAATAAGTTATCGCAGGTTCAAACCCCATAGAGAGTCATCATTTCACAGGTAGAAAAATACAACTAGATATGCAATTTAAAAAATTTCGCTATTATGTATACATATTTAAGTATCGAGCTCATCATGCAAAAACTACAATGAACTATATCTCCAACAAAATATTTTTTCGTGNGTGAGAGTTGCATCCGTCGCCAGGGTTACACGCAACATACCCTTTCCTTTTACGAGAGAAATTCAGTTATACATTGCAAGGTACCCATTTATCCAGTTTTACATACTAAATATATACACGTTCTTATTTGAATACATAGTATTTATAGTGTTAGAACTGTAAGCACATACGAAACTACATGCATTCAAACCATTAGTCACACAAGGGCAACGACTACACTGCTTCGTGCTGTATATAGGAAATAACTCATGTACCCTTACGACACTGGATACAGTACATCATCCTTGAAAATAAGTTATCGCAGGTTCAAACCCCATAGAGAGTCAGATCATTTCACAGGTAGAAAAACACAACTAGATATGCAATTTAAAAAATTTCGTTATTATATATACATATTTAAGTATCGAGCTCATCATGCAAAAACTACAATGAACTATATCTCCAACAAAATATTTTTTCGTGCATGACCGTACTCAATGTATGTTCATCTCAAATACGTGTGGTCTATCGGACATTTATAAGTAGCTAACAAGCAGGTCATACTGTGACAACCCGAGGCGGACAGCACGAACCACCATGTTGTGATAATCGTATGAAAGCAAATCGTTACGTTTGCATACATCTACCACGATCGCGTACGTTGTTACAATATAAAGATGGAATCAATGGTTGAAGAATTACCATATGTGACTGCAACGTCAACAGCAAGGGACTCTGAAGATTTGCGTCTTACATCGTGACAACATGAAAGTAGTCATTGCATGTTCGCTCGCAGTGATAGTCTGAATTGACGTAGCAAGAAGTGTAAAGATAACGTTTGCTGTTCATCGGGAAGTGAGTTGGAAGTTTTGCAGCAAGTCATTCACTTGCAACCTGTCAGTCATTTATAAACAAATAGCAGTAGGTATATTTCTTAATCGATAAAAAATAAATGAAACATTTTTTTTTACTTTTATTCATATTTATAACCAAATCATACACACACATAATACTTTTTCAATAAAGTCTTGAGCTTCGAGTTCATCAATAATCGAATTTATCTCTTCGCCGACAGAAATATGTCCACTTCTCTGCAATGGGACCAACAACCGTAGTCTATCAACCAGGTCATTGGGGTCTTCAGAAAATAATTAGTTAGACTTTACGTCACTCTTCGCAAACGGTTCGCGATACACGTCAGTATCTATGTTCTTCCATGATCAGTATTTTGCGAAATACCTCTGGACCAGAGTACTTGGTTAGAATCTGCGTTTCTTCTGCCTCAACTTCAAGTAGCTCTTATCTTCACCAGCATGCTTATGCTTTTGCTTTGCAGATGTCGAATCATCATCATCATCAGTAGAATATAAACAAACCGACCTAAAAAAATATAATTCTACAATATGACAATTGCAGTATACTATTTACCAGCGAAGTTAAGAAAAGTTACATTATACGACTTGTAAAGGTTGTGGTCCTTTGCTTGCTACTAAACACTGTGTATTTAAACCAGTGGTCATGCAAGAGACTATGTCACTGCTACATATTGATAATTAGATATTTTAAAAAATGCAATGGTAAATAGTTATAAACTCCTACCGACCGTTGCATATTGCGCGAGCAACGAACACTGTACATTACGTTAGACCAAAAAAAAATACACCCTCGAAACGCTGATACCAGTTGACGTAAAAGAAAAGGAAAATAGTTATTATCACCTACTAACCAACACTTATTGCATAAGTGACGAGCACTGTACAGCGCATCACTCGATAATAGACAACCCCAAGAGTCTGAAAACTGGCGTGGTAGCCTTGGTTAGTACAGCAAAATAGTAAACTATTTTCCCCACGTACACCCTCCATCCGAGCTATGATACAATGCAGAGGCACACGAATTCCACTACCAACCAACAGATAATGTGCGAGCATCGAGCAACGTACTTCACATTAGACTACAATAAAATACTATGACAGAGTCGTGAAGCAGGGAGAGCGACAAGGTCAACACTGCTACATAGCAATGCAAAACAGATATAAAACAAGTAAAAATGTAAAGGAAACAAGTTATAAACGCTTACCAACCAGCACATATTGCTCAAGTGTCGGGTGCTGTACGATGCTGTAGATGATGCTAGACAAGACCCGACCATCCTGATCAGTACAACCGCCATTCCACCCTAGTTTTCTCTATTCCTTGTGGTCACCTTTCACCTGACGTCCTGGTGGGGACGAGTCTCATACTGTACCATTCTACTTATATTACACAATCATCGTGTGCTATACATCATGTTAGTCGAAAAAAAAACATACTTTTACGAAGGCGAGAAGCATAGAAGCGACCTTGACCTAACCTTGGATGACATCACATGACCTTGACCTTTGACCACTATCACGAAAAATATATCGCCTAAAACAACAAATAACGACATCATGACATTCAATTTGACCTTTCACCACCATCACAAAAAATATATTGCTTAAAACAAAAAAAGTTTCATTATTTTTTAGTTAATTTTAAAAAATCGTAGAAAAATAACAAGACCTTTGCTTCAACTTAACTTTTTTTTTCTAACAGTGTAGCTACTATACATAATTCGGAACGTCACTATTCATTTAACTGATTACTGAGGAAATTTAGGAACGCAACCATGACTTCATGGGAACAAACTTGACCATTCGCTATTTCTCGTTACACTGATATGGTATTTTCGCGAATAATAACGTATTTGCCACGATAGAAGATTCCTTGGACGATTCCGTGAAAGCCCACATGGACGTTTGTACGGATGGTTCGATGGAAGATTTAACCGACTGCTGGCCATTTCCATGGACGTTTTCGTAATTGGTCGTGTGCAATGTTCGATGGAAGTTTTCCTACAATGGTGAATTTTTAGCCAATCAGAAAAGGGATGGAGTAATTTTGTTTTGTTTGTTTCGATAAAGAGACTAAGAATCTTAATCACGGATAAATAGTTAATAAAAAATCACGATAATGTTAACTGATTCTAGAACATAATTGTGTGAAAATAGAGGTAAACATTCGTAAACACAAAACTTCCCGTTATAAGAACAAAAGTATTAGGCTATGTGCATAAATGCTTGCATGCAGGCTAGGGTAGCAGGTCTCGTGGAAGCTTCCACCCGAGCTTGTACGGAAAATGTTATCGTGGCATACAGGTAGGGCCACCTGTTTTTCGCGAAAATATTCCACGGCCAGTTGTACTGCAAAACACGTTTGTTCAGAACCTATTTCGTGGTTGGATGATTTCACCTCTCACGTGTCTTAGGGTCTGCCAGCCAATCACGAGGTTCAGCGTCTGAGTAAACTTTGATTGGCACTGACAAGTAGAAAATGTCTTCTCGCACAGACCCGCGGCCAATAGCTAGGGGTAGTGGAATTTCGCGACAAGATTTCCAGACAAGTTATATTTTATAACGCTGTATGGTAGTTTGCGTATCTTGAATGGCTGAATTACGTTTTGACAAGTGTTAGGTGTCTGCACACGAATCACGTAGTAGCCGTGTCATTGTTGCCGGATTCTGAGTGGCACGGTCAAATATGAACACGCCTTCTCAAGCAGACAGCAACCAATGGCAATAGACAAAACTGCTGTTTGCTGCTTATAGTATTGAAGTCTACCGTGCACTCATATTTTTTTCGCGGAAAATCACTAGCTCTGCCAATAGCCAAACGAAATTTGCACATATGCATGTACGAAATTGAAGTATAAGCTGCGCATAAATCTTTACGCGAAAAACAGTTGGCCCTACATACACGCTTTAGAGTGTAGCGCGAAAAGCCAGGCGGTTCGAAGGGAGGCAGCTGTGATAGGCCGGTTGTGAGGGAGGGCCAGAGGGGTCAGCCAGCCGTGCCGTTACAGCCATGTGCCGCGCCGCGGTTATTGTCGATATCGGAAATCACGCCGGGGGCGGGGAGGGAGCGTTAACGACCACGCGGCGAGACATCGCAGACGGTATCGATTATCGACGGTCAGGCAGCGCTCGATCGGTTTCGTCTGGCATCACGCGTAGCGCGTACACTGATGAGAATGAGGTACAATGGTATTCGTCTAATCCGCGTGTGCCTGGCATTGGGCATTGGCTCGAGTATTGCCGTCAGAACGGACGAATCGACGTGTTCAGACAATGGCGCCATGTTTGTTTACACTTAGTTCTACAGCAAGCCCGCGTTTTCATGAGAAAAAAATTTATATTTTATTATATGCTTTCCACGGTAATCTGAGCACTTTTGGAAACCCTGCATAAGATCTACTTAGATGCACATTCTGTATTCCTCCGCCATATGTAAAATTAACATCGCTATGAACCTGATCACTGTATTCACGCGTCGCTCAAATAAAACTTTAAACATATTATAAAACTAAATACTTAAATTAATGTACTAATTCGTATACTAACATGCATCAAAAACACTAATCAAAAGAAATAATTTCAATTATTGACAAACGTTTATAAACACTTTTAAATTAACGGTAAAACAAATGACTACTTTCCCTCCGTCGCTACCAACTTTACTCGGCGCTTGCCAGTCAGTGTGCCTATTAAAATATATGCAAAGTAGGGATAGTGATGTTTTTCAAAGGTTGATTTAAATAAAACTCACTTTACCGTGAACAGCTTTTATTTAAGTAAATAGTGTGCTAACCTTATTCGGAGGAGAAATGTGGTTCTACCAATTGTGTAAGGAGAAAAACAGTTCAGATTTGGGTCATGGAGCTTGACTACTTCGCAGTTTGCTTGCGCACTCAACATCAGATTCATTGGGGTCACCACAGTGTAGTGTTTAGACTAATCTCCTTCCACGTAGGTGGACCGGGTTCGATTTCCGGCGGGGTAGTTCCCGGATTTTCGCATGTGGGAATCGTTCCGGACGATGTCGCTGGTCTGAGTGTTTTCTTGGGGATCTCCCGTTTCCCCCATCCTTGTATTTCAGCCTTGCTTCATAATAACCTCACTCACCTTCATCGGCCCTCAAGACTTCGATGTTAAGAGCCGCCCAAATCTCTTCACTCATTCGTCACTCACTTAATGATGTTATAATCTGTTCACGATAAATTGAGCATAGGATATATTTTTTTTTTACCCTTCCGTGCTAGTAAAAATTTACATTGTCGTGGATTCAATTACTTTACTTACTCTTCCGTCAAGGGAAAAAAGTGAAAAATGTTTGGAGCGTGAATGCATTACTAATATGGCAGTTACGTCTACATAGGAAAGACGTATAACAAATGAGTAGAGACCTGAAAAATTCGCGAGTTCAATGACCTACAGGCGAGACTCTACAGTCTTATGTGCAGATATTCCGATATTAACTGCACATTGGTTGTCTGCTGTCACAGTGGAAGGCCACGATGGGGCCAGCGTTCTCCAGGAGGTGTCAAACAACGTGTGGACCAATGGCTGAAGTTATATAAACACACGTGTTTTGAATTCTAGCTTGTCACAAAATGAATCCGCGAATTCTTCAGGTCTCTACAAATGAGTTAATGTCAGTAATAATATATTCAAATTTGAGGCGTTTAAAACGAAGTTAAAACAAGGAACCAATTTTCCTCCCATCGTTGCCAGATTTAATGGAAGTCTATCAGTACGGATGTCTGTTAAAATGCATGTGATTTTTTACATTTTGTTTTCATGTGTGCTCAGTGTACTAGCTATACAAAGGGGTAAACAATTGTTTGCGTAATTTTTTATTCGATAAAAATGAGGCATTTTCTCATAGGCTAGTTTGTCTTCTCTACACTTGCATGCTACGGGCGCTTTACATTTGTTTTTAATGTTTGTAATAAACAAACATGGAACCCAAAATGAAGCCAACCTACATCCTCAGAGAGACATTTGATGGTATTATGTTCTACCAACGCCAGCCCTTTTCCCGGGCACGCCACTTACACTGTAGTTAACATCTACTTGCTTAACTGTGACACTGCCATTATGAATAATTTCAATATAACAAGAAAAGGTAGTTGCAGTGGAAAACGTGAGTGCTCCGAGAAAAACCACTCCACCTCGGAAACGCTCCCCACTTTTCCAGCATGCGAAAAATTTCGGTCGATCCGACTCAGGAGTGAACCCGAAACTTCTGTCTAAAAGACTATATCATAATATATATGTGTTAAGCTGTGTACTACTGATTGAGTGAAAAAAAATATTGATTTCTTAGTTTGATATTAACCCCTTAACGTATTATCCCAAGTATACTCGTTCACGTAAGAAATATTTGCAAAATACGTAAAGTGGTGGTCGGTGTTGTACAAGGTAAGAAGATAGTGCCAATAGAGACAGCTTATTTTTCCTGGTTTATCGGTATTGGCTAATGCTGACACACCAAAATGTTATTATTGGTTGCTGCCGGAGCTGTAGGCCAATAGTAATTATTTTCGTAGGTTCCATTGTATAGGTTGTTGCAAGTAATTCGTAAGTACATGTCATACCACAAATCTGCTGTTTTACAACTCCTGAAACGAAAAATGAATGTGCAAGTTAAGAGGTTAATGTTAATGGTGGCGCCAAACTGATTGTCATTACGTGCCTCCTCATAGCGACCTGTTACTCTAAAAAAAAAATCAGTTATTGTGTGATAAAATATATTCTATAATAAATTATTAGAATATCTTCGTTTAAGTTTTAAATGAGATTTTTATAACTATGNTCGTTTAAGTTTTAAATGGGATTTTTATAACTATGAAGTAAGAGAATTTACTTTTTATTTCCCCAAAAACTTTTTAGGGCTATGCCCACATGTAGCTTCAGCGATGCTTCGACGAAAATTTATTTTCTTTTGAAGAGAAAATTTTTGCGTATGAACATTCATTGTTTCGTTAGTATTTATTAGGATATTAAGGGAAAATTTGCTTTAGTCCCGTAAAAAATATCTTCCGTAAAAAGATTATTTTTATACAATTTATCACATAAACTAATGTAGAGGGACGTCTGATTTTCCCGAAAAGAGTTACTTACACTCAGGTTATATTTCAATATCATAAATGCACACGAGCAGTCTTCTTTCGGATGTTGGTCACGTGTCTTTGTGAGTAGACGTTGTGGTATAACACTGGACCAATCAGAATTAGGTTACTCCAGTACTGAACTTCTGCGATTCGCCTACAGGCACCTGTGGTGCGTAACAGTTAATAACACCCAGTTGAGAAAGTGAACATGAGTTAGGGTGTTTTTAAATAACGTTATTAAGCAATAAATACTTTCGTAAATATCGTGTGTCCCTACCAACGTATTACTACCAAGGATACTATATTTCCGCGAAAATATTTAATAACCAGTTGTATTTCATAACACTTTACCTCAAATCCACTTTCGTCATTGAATGATGCATATTTTACACGTCTTAGGAGTGTCTGCCCACGAATCACAAACGTACAGTATTGGAGTAACGTAATTCTGATTGGCCAGCCAAGTAAGAAACTGTCTCCTCACACAGAGACGCCGCCAATACGCAAAATAAAACTGCTGATATGCCCGTAAGTTATGATATTCAGCATGTGCGGAAATCTTTTCGCGAAATTCGGGTGTCCCTAATTTTAACTCCTGTTATTATGCAAATAATATTTTATTAGGACACAGTAATCTCATTTTTCCATTGGCTGACAGCCAGCTATAATTTAACGCTGTATGATACATTAAACGTGTCCGTTTTAATGTGAACCAATAGGAATTCAGTAAGTGGAAACACTAAGTCCGACATAACTGAGGTTTTCATGTGGTAGTGGGTATACCCAGTACGTTTTACTACTACCTTATCTTGAGTGTAAATCTGTGCCTTGGTCTAAGTTTTGAGGGTTCGTCCAGCAAACATAACTGCATGATCCAGTTCTTAAATAAAAGTATATCTTGACCTTTGCTTTCAGGCTTCTATTTTCCAAGATTATCAAAAGGCTATTTTCACAGAAATTTGCAAATTTAACCCTTCCATGATTGTTGCAGACAATAGTCAACATGTTGCACATGAAGCTTATATATGACCAGTGCACTACTCTACAAGGCTCAGTGCCNTGTTGCAGACAATAGTCAACATGTTGCACATGAAGCTTATATATGACCAGTGCACTACTCTACAAGGCTCAGTGCCCAATGATCTTCCCTGTGGGTAATTGATTCCTAAACCATGCCACTGCACTACATTTTAACTGGTTCGTGTTGGTGATAACGAAGCATGTTCATTGTCTTCTTAAATACAGCACGCATAAAATTATTTATAATGTGCAACAACAGATATTATAAATTAATGTTGGGATGAAAGAGTTAATCCTTTCAGTCACAATAAATATATCGTTTTAGGAGTTGAAGCGAACAAATTCTTTGTTCGGGAGTGTACAAGCATCGATATAACGTACTGTGTGCCCGAAGATGTTACCATCATCTATTCATAAACGAGAAACGTGGTAACTTTCACAAATCAGTTTACCCGTCGGGAAGACTCTTAAATAATTGGGTGCTGATTTCTCGATGTGTACAGTACTGTCCATAAATACTCTTTATGTGCAACATTTCCACGATCGTGCAACGCTGTGACTAAACGGGTTTCGCGTGTTGCAAAATGGGAACATTTTTTATCCATGCTGTAATTAAGACGACACGACACTTGATTTGTTATCACAAAGAATCTGTAGTATGTTTTGTGTTCGCCAGAATAATATGAAAAAGTTATAACCTAGAGCATTAACACGGTTAACAAGTGAGTTAACAGCAGGATAGACAATTGGTAGGGACAGGAAAATTTTGCGAAATTGATTTGTGGACAACCTAGACCGGAAATCTCCTATATTTTTGTTATGTTGTGATTACTTCATGGTTTAATAGAAAATCCGTAGACGATGCTTGGCCAATGACAGACCTGAATTAAAACAAGCACTGAATCGTGAGCTATGTTGTTCAGGATAAAACTAGATATTCGCTAAGACGGCAGCCAATGAGTGAATAGCTGATACACAAGTATAAAGAGGACTGTGGAGTTTAACTTACACATAATTTAACTCCCGAAATTTTCCGGTCTTAAATAATTAGGCATTATGTCTAGGGACACTCGAATTTCGCGAATATATTTCCTCGCAAGTTGTATTTTAATATCCTACATGCATATCAGCAGTCGTATTTTGCTTATTGGTCGCGTACCTTTGTGAAAAACCATTTTCTCACTTGGCTGACCAATCAAAATGAGCTATTTTCGATACTGCAAGCCTGTGATGTGCAGGCATACGCCTAACATGCGTAACACGTAAATCATACAATCAAGTAAGTGGGTACAAAGGAAAGTGTTATGCATTAGTTCTTGCCATTAAATCTTTTCGCGAAAATCGGACGTCCCTTATTATGCCCCACCGTGTACACTAAGGGCCTGAACTAACCTTTATTTGCATTATGTACACAGCTCTGTAGACTGGGTCTGTAAATGTGTGTATTTTAGTCTCTTTAACGCCCTTCAAACCGTTCAATCCCGAATAAATTTACGAACTCAAGTGTTGCAATCATTAAATATTTTGATAAGCGCTCTACTTTTGTGAAGCGTGCTTCTCGCATTTAGCGAACAACGTACTGCGTGTTTGCTAAAGTCAGCATTGGCCATTCACAAACGAGATATGTAGAAACGTCAACAAATCAGATTACCGGGAAGAAAGACATTCAAAACACCGGTCACTGATTCCTAAAGATGATGGTTTATCGCGGGAAAAGTTGACTGTTTGCTATGATTCAAAGTACTGGGAACATGTCTGGCGGTTTTCTTTCCTTGTTGGTTGCCATTCGTGTATGAAGACGCTACCCCATTTCACTGGTCCAATGAGGATTCTGATACTATAAGGCAGAAGGTTCGTGATTGGTCTTCAAACCACTTAGCCTTGTTCATCCAATCATGAAAGAATGAACTAGTAAGAGTGTTATAGAATATATGCTTGCTCAAAACTTTTTCTAGGTTTCTCATCATCTCTACTGGTTCCTTGTGTACAGTGCCGAGCATATATATTCTTCACGTGCAACATGTCCTCCTTCGTCATGAGCATGGGGACTTTAACTGGCTATAAAAGTGAATAATAAATGTGGTGGAGAGCGAAGTAGCTTGTTGAGGATGAAAGGTGTATTGTGTGAGGTGTGCGCTGCAGGGGTTGTGTGGTCGTGTTGGCAGATGCGCAACTCGACGGACAGCCAGGTGGTACTGCGGTCAGTGAACCTGTCCAGCACGGGCCGCTACCTGTGCGAAGTGTCTGCTGAGGCTCCGTCCTTCGAGACCGTCTCCCAGCACGGCGACCTCGTCGTGGTCGGTGAGTTGGCCACCCTGCTCCCCTGTCTTCCTTCGTGCGCACCTTGACAATAGTCACGCTACTCCTTCACCTCGTGCAAACAGACGTCAACACTTTCAGACCCGCTTTCATTTACGGTTTCAGGCGTTGCAAAAAAAAATGTATTTTTCGTGCTTTACTTAAGTTGACACAATACATGTTTTGTTCTCACATCTAATGGAATGTAGGCTGTCTTCGGCTACAGTTATATGAACTAATTATGACCTAAACAAGTAAGACAGTATGCGAATAATTTACTCACAGGTAAGATTATCGGTCAATGAGCTTCGCATTGTGCTGTAGAGACCAAAAATTGCCTACACGTGCGTGATGTACACAATTGTGTTCACTGGGTCTGAATGGGTTAACTCTGTCTAGAAAATTACTCCAAAAGGATAACGCACCACATTTATGCTCTCCCTGTTTAATAATATTTTTTATGAAGATTATCTATAATTAGTTATTATCAACACAAATATCTTCTCTTGGTTTTTGTTCGTTTTACTATAAAATAATTATAAAAATTTAAAAATAAATAATGGTAACAGTTCAATTTAAAAAAATGTAACTTTTATGTTAACAGAAGTATAAAACATTTGCGATAATGACTTATTCAAAGAGCAACCAATCCCGTCATACATGGGATGATCTTTCATAGGTTTTATTCAAAAAGTGTTAAGATACTGCGAATAGATTATATCAACTGTCCAGTGGTTCTTGACGTCACAGCGGGAGACGATGACTAGGCCAGCACTTTGTTGTATGTTTGTTATTGGCCAAGGATTTCAAATAGTGCATGGACCAATTGCAAAAGTAACTTGAGAGTACATTGTCGCGTGCCGGTTTAGGGATTATAGCACGATATTGGCTCACATCCATCACCCCCTCACACCACCCCCCGCCTAGCGCACTTCGCTGGCGCCTTCATGGCGGCACGTGGAACCACAGCAGGTGGAAAATTTCGGGACACGTGGAGCTGAAGCGAAGGCCTCCCCTCCCACCCCCCTTCATCTTCGTACGCCCCTACCCGCCGGGAGATCTGTTGAGAGTGCAGGGCTTTCTTGAGTCATCAGCAAATAATCCGGTGTAGTTCGCCTGAACGCAGTAAATACGCACCGCGGAAGAAATACCTGACGAGATGTATTAGTGCCGAGGTATTACCACCGCCCCGCCCCTCCAAACCTTCAGAAACGAGGACACGTGAGTTGGACGGCTTGTTAGGCGTTCTTCCACTTCACCCCTCTTACCCCCTTCCCTCCCCTAAAATTAGCCACGTGCCGCCGATTCAGGGCAGCGGCTGGCGTGTATAAAAACCCCTTTCCAAGAATATGAGGGGGTCAGTGATATCGGGTACGTCAGGCAGTCATATCGGGGCAGTTGTTAGTTCATCTCCACCGCCGAGAGACGTCAGTTCGAGCAGAGAGTAAGTCAGTACAACAGTTACCAAGGCCGGGATATCGGAACCCGGCCACGTCCGTCAGCCGCATCATTAAGGGGTCAGTCATATAAAAACAGTTGATCATCACCGGGCCGCGGGGAGAGTTGCGTGAGTACGAGTCCGAACAGCAGTCCAGGGAGACGCAGCACCAGCGCGCCTGCTTCCAAGGCCTACCACTTCGCTGGAACTCATTCCCAGATGACAGCCTACCCACACTCACCGAGAGTTAAGTATAAAATTCGTCGCCCTAAGAAGTCCAACTCAACCACGACTTCGCCCAGTGAATACGAGTAGCCAAAGTACTACAGTACCACACCTCTAAAGTTTTGATGTTGTGTATTTGTGAATATAGACACGAGACAATATATTTGTACTTCAAAATACAACTGTAATAGTCTACCTCATTACAATTCCCACAACCCCCACCCACTTTATAGTCGGTGCCTGGGGGACATTAACTCTGACCATATAAGCCACCATGTCTTCTACAGTGGCGGTACCTGCGTTGAGTTAATTTACTACCCAACGTGAGGCCTAGATAAGCCTGCAGTAATATACCTCAAGTTCAATTGACCGCCTATCATGAGGCCCAGTATAACAGGAATAAACTCACGCGAGCTGCGTCAAGTTAATTTGGCGCACAACTGTGGGGCCTAAATACATCAACATGTTTTTGAATTCCAACTTGTCCTGTAATAAGCATACTAATTTTTCATGTCTCTACTGCCCACGAGTCACAGACGTTCAGTACGGAGTAAGTTAATTCTGACTGACCCAGTTAAATACCGATGCTTCTTTTCATTAAATCTCATGGCCAATAACTGAAGGAAAACAGCAGTGTAGGTTGTTCGTTGTTAACTGAGCAATTTTTGAAAGTCCTGCTTATGATCTACTTTACTTCTGATTTTTTATCCTTTCGCTTCATGTAAAATTTGTATCGCCATTGGCCTAATACCTTGAGGTCTGAGCATATTTACTGTTCGTCACAGCAATTTATAAGTGGGTTGTCTGTACACTTCACTACCAAAGCACCAGATCCATTGATATGTGCATTTACACACACCCATCTCCCTATACAAGAAGTTTTCGAATAACATGTCGAAATTCAAATCACAGTATGTGCGGACAAAAATCATAGTTACAAATTTTTGGAAAGGTCATTTAGTATTATTAAATTTAAGTTGAAGTTAGGAAAAACAACGGCAACACAGGGAGTCCGCAACTTCACTTACCTGCGTGTACAACAAGTTGCATATCACGAAGGCGAAAGGAACTAGCGCTCCATGCGGAGAGCGCCATCATATAGGGCGCTGTAAACTCGAGGTGTGTGAGCGCCGCAAGTGGTTGCTTGTTAGTACACATATGTCAAACTACATGAATAATGGGAGATTAGCAATTTGTAGTACAGTCTGCCAGAAGTGTTTGTATTTTATTTCCCGAATGGCGTGCCAATTCATTTCGCCTTCGTGACATGCAACCTGTTGTGCTCGCAGGTACGTATAGCTGCGGACTCCCTGAGTTTTGCCTAACTTCAACTTAAATTTAAAAATAATATATTACCTTTCCAAAGCATTTGCTACAAGAATGTTTTGTTTACATCACTCTATAGATGCTGTGTTATGAATTTCGACATGTTATTCAAAAACACCGCTACGTCCAAATCAGATACGGCAATACTTGTCATAGTGAATAGTTTCATTATTGGGTTATGCTGGCCAATGAATAGACGAGATCACTGTGTCCCCCAACTACAGCGACGTGCCATGTGTAACACGATATACAGACCATTCTGTTAAATTCCTTAACTGAATAAATGTTTAATATTTTGTTCGTGAAAGTCACAAATAATCTGGTATAGTGTTCCTATTCAGTCAACATAAAAACTAGCGAGTCAAATGTAAGTATATTTCTATTAATTTTGTAGTCAAAAACAAAGTAACCCGTCTTAGTATCGCTGCCAGAGCTATAGCCGGACAGAGTCCTCAAAGTTCTAACGACTTTATTCATACGTGAGTCAAATGAAAACGTGAAATAATTAGGAATATAAATGTGTTATTAATGTACCAGTTAGTTTCATAATGTGTAGGCTAGGAAATTTCTCGTATTCATTAGGCAGCCAGCTAGATTCCGCAATAATTTATGTACTCCAGCATTAGATAGTTGCTCGTTTGTTGAGGCCGTTGCATAACAAGCCTGCAGCAACATAGCTTAAAAGGGGGATCAATGTTAAAGGAATTCCTTCTCAATGTATACATTTTTAAGATAACCGTTTCAAAAAAAAAGTATTCTACATAATATTTGACGTTAAGAAATCTTGCCAGTTTTCATATTTGATTTTTTTCTAAAATTAAGCATTAAAATTTATATTTAACAAAAAAAATTGAATAATTTTTTTTTTAATTTTTAATGTAGTAGTATTTTATTATAAAATACTGTTGAATATTTTTTTTGTTTGTAACAGATATCTTGAAAACAAAAGCGTTGGGAAGGAATTTCTTTTACATTAATTCTCCATTTCAATTCCGTGGCTGCAGACTTGGTCGACAGAACCCTTAATGCTCCAATTTTATCCCTTACCAGGTAGCACGGGATTCGGTCTTTGTTTCTCTTGCAGATTCGTTATTGGTAAAAAGTCGTCCGTAACGTGTCTAATAACCTGTGATTCAATAGAAGCAGAAACTCAGACGTACATTCGGTTGAAGTATAACTTGTCCCGGGGCCGCGGTGACTGAGCGGTTAGCGTGCTCACCTCCCACCAAGGTGAACCGGGTTCAATTCCTGGCCGGGTCACTCCCGGATTTTTGCATGTGGGAATCATGCCGGACGATGCCGCTGGTTGGCGGATTTTCTCGGGGATCTCCCGTTTCCCCCGCCCTTTAATTCCGGCTCCGCTCCATTCTCACCTCGATCGCCCTAATCGACTCTCAAGACCTCGCTATTAAGAGCCACCCAAATATCTTCACTCACTCACACCGAGCGCTGATTGGCGACTGACGTTCTCACGTTGCTGGCTAGTGACGCCATTTTGGTGGCGTGTGTTGCTGGAGTTCACTGTATAAATGGCTGCTTCACTTTTGTAACGGTAATTATTATGTAACCAGTAAACGGCAGTATGTAATACGGTAGTAGTTTCCTTGGTTATTAGATTTTGGCTACGTTTTAGAGCGTGACAAAAATATTTCTATCCAAATGCAATCTTGAATTAAAAGTGCACGTGCTTAAAGTCTGACATGACTACGCACAATAGGCAAGTATAAGAAGCGAAATGGCGCGGCGATTCTTTTGACATAAGCGAACTCGGTTGCTCATTGGCCACCCGAAGCTGTGGAAACGGACCTTAGTTTCTGATTGGCTATAGCACGTTATGAAATATACCCTGTTGGTGGGGCTGCCATCTGACTAGTTAATCTTCTGAAGCGGATTGGTGAACGACGTTCTGAGATATTGCTGGCTGGTGAAGCCATTTTTCTAGCGTTTCACATCTGTGTTATAAAGTACTGTGTGATGACGTCAAACGAATCCGTGAAAAGTTTCCCTCTTCTTCTTAAATCCTGTAGTCCAGAAATCAGAAAGCGCACCTACTCTGCTGCAGAATGAGTCTCATGGCCAGGTCATTTACACCAACGTTGCGAGTATATTTGGCTTTTTAATTTAATGATAACAGTGCACGTATTTACAGTCCATCCGATTCAAAAATGTTTAAAGATTCCGAATTTAATCCTGTCAATTCCAGTACACAGGATGTTGCACGAGAAGTACCTGTTAATAAACTTAACTATACACAACATGAAAACAGCGTCGGAAAAATAAAATCCTTTATACGTGGGTGATAACATTCGCTGTTGAGATTAAATAGTATATTCAAAAAGAGCTGCTTAGTGTCAGTAACATTAAGCACAAAATATACTTTTTAGATCAGCAAAATTTTGTTTTATTATTTTCAGCATACTGGACTTTATTTAATGGCATCTGCCACAAAGATTAAAAAAAATTTAATTTCATTTGGTTGTCGTCTGTCGGGACATTCCACTGTTATGTCTTATTTACTCACTGGGGCCACTGTGGTGTGGTGGTTAGACTACTAGTTTCCCAACAAGGCGAACCGGGTTCGATTCCCGGCGGGATCGCTCCCGGTGCCACTGGTCGACAGCTATTCTCGGGGATATCCCGTTTCCCGCGCTTGCATTCCGGCGCTGCTCCAAATTCACCTCGTTTCACTCTCATTGGCTCTCAAGATCTCGATGTAAAGAGCCGCCCAAAAACCTACACTCCACTCTCCACTTATTGGCGCATTCAACAGACGCGTATCAAACAAGATGTGGCCCAATCACAGAGTCGTTAAGAATACAGAGGTGAGACAGCCGCTTAGACCGACAATTCCAGTTCCACACGCCATCAAAATGGCGTCATCGACCAGCAACATGTCGGAACGTCATTCACCAATCAACGCCTAGTAACCTACCAGTCAGCTGGCAATATGCAGTAGCCAATCAGCTACCAAATCCGTTCCCAGAGACTCGCGCAGCCAATCAGAGAATGGACATGGCCACATCAAAGGAACCGCCAAGTCATTCAGTCTCTCTGTACTTATCTGTTTCGTGACCCAACGACAAAATAAACACAGACGCACAAATTGTTTGTATATTCTGTCTTTGATCAGCAACACAAATTTTGTAACTCAGTACACATTTTTTACTGGTAGGGGCTTAGAAAATTTGCGTTTTTTTTTTCGCTGCAATCTGAACTCCACCATTTTAGTAGATATAAAATGCCGATTCGAACGCAGCGCTGGCGCACCATACCTTTTAACCATGCGTTTTCAAACTACTTTTAAAAGCTAATGGGTTAAAAATACACATCCATTTTCAAACCACTTTTAAAAAATAATGAATTAAATACCCATACGTTTTCAAACCACTTTTAAAAGCTAATGGATTAAAAATAACCGTATATTTTCAAACCACTTTTAAAAGCTAATGGGTTTAAAATACCCATCCGTTTTCAAACTACTTTTAAAACNTGCGTTTTCAAACCACTTTTAAAAGCTAATGGATTAAAAAGAACCGTATATTTTCAAACCACTTTTAAAAGCTAATGGGTTTAAAATACCCATCCGTTTTCAAACTACTTTTAAAACTAATGGGTTAAAAATACCCATCAATTTTCAAAACACTTTTAAAAGCTAATGGGTTTTAAATACCCATCCATTTTCAACTCGCTTTAGAAAACTAATGGGTTAAAAATACCCATCCCTGTCAACCCAGTTTTGAAAACTAATGGATTTAAAATAACCATACGTTTTCAAACCACTTCTAAAGGTAATGGGTTAAAAATACTCATAAGTTTTCAACTCACTTCTAAAACTAATTGTTTTAAAATAACCATAAATTATGATAATACCGATTCGGGTGCGGGTGACTGCAGCGCAAAAACGTTGCATTAAAATTTGCGTTTAGAAAAAGGCGCTCTATAAATTAGCAACGATATATTATTTTTATTTTTAAGGGAATGAAAATGTATACTATGAATGCGCTCATGAAATCAAAATATATATATTTAAATAATAAATGAATAGAAATGAAAAATACTGATGTCTAATTATTCGAAGACGACTATGGCAATGAAAAAGGCTAATGCAACTGGTAATGTTTGGAACGAATATAAATTTAAGCGAAATGTTTTTATGAAAAGAAATAAGAAGAAACCTCAACAGCCATTTGTCAAGTATGAAACTTGTAACCACTTTTACAAACAATTTCTAATAAGAAGTCATTTGAGAAGTAGATTACAAAAAAGGTATTGCACTAGTGCAAGAACCTACAAATGGATGGAAAATTTTTAAAATTGGGCAAAGTCTAATACCGAAACAGAAGTTACCAAGAGATAAGAAAGTTCGTTGTGAGGCTTGTAACAACTATTACAAACAATCTCTCATAAAAAGTCACTTGAGGAGCAAAGTACACAAATACACACTCAGATTCAGTGTTGAAGAAATTGAAGAAGCATTTAAAAGTAGGATCAAGACTTATGCTGTAAATAATGTGAATGCTTACAAAGACCCAAATCATTTCCTAAACGATATAAAAGTTACTGTCATCAGCATAATTAATAAACATTTAAAATCAATGGACCTCAAAGTGAACATGAAGTTTTTCGCTGAGTACAAAAGAGGAACTCGTGACAATATCGAATATGTAGGACACTCTTTTAAAACCAAGAACGAAATTATACTGAAATCAACTGATCTAGAAAAATATTATACCGATGGCATATTAAAAATCATAGCTGAGATGGGTGCATTTGAAGCAAAGGGCTCTCAGTGGGTGCTCAATAGGATATTCAATCTAGGGGTACGAATAATTAAATATGTTCCATTTAAGGGTAGATTTTATGTTGATCTTCCAGAAAAATCAAAGCTAAGCAAGCAGCAATTAATGTTAAGAACAATGATCAAAAATGTTTTTTGTGGTCTATTCTATCCGCACTACATCCAGCACAAAAGGATCCTCAAAGAGTGAACAAGTATTTGGATCATGAACATGAGTTTGACGAAGCACTTAAGGGTCTGGAATTTCCTATGAAATTGGATAGCACACCAACCTTTGAGAAAAGAAGCGGGTTATCAATTAATGTGTATACATATGAAGAAAAATTAAACAAGGACAATAAGGAATATATGATCTATCCATTAAAAATAACAAAAAATAAGGTGGATAAGCATATTAATCTGCTCTACATCAAAGATGAAAAGAATGACCACTACTGCTGGATAAAAAGTCTTTCGAGACTTATTGCGTCACAGGTGGTAAATAATGGCAATAAAATAAATATGTGTTGTAAGCATCAGAGTAGATGCTTGCAATGCTTCTACTCTGAAAGCAAGCTAAATGCTCACGAAGCAAACTGTCGATATCATGATGGAATTAGAGTCGAACTTCCACATAAAGAAAATAACATACTAAGATTCAAGAACAAAAATCATTCTTTGAGAGTCCCTTTTGTGATATATGCCGATTTTGAGTGTTTGTTAACAAAAATTGAAACTTGCCAACCAAATCCCGACGACTCCTACACGAAGCCGTACCAAAAACACGAGCCTATTAGTTTCAGTTACTATATAAAATATGAACATGAATACTATAAGGCACCAGTAACTTATGAAGGATCTGATGCATCTAGGGTATTCGTCAAGATGTTAATGGAAGAAGCAAAGACAATAGGAGATGCCTACAAAAATGAAAAACCAATGATTCCCTTGACCAAGAAAGAACAAATTGGTTACGATACAGCCACCCATTGCCATATATGTGAAAAGACTTTGATGGAGAGTCTGTGAGAGATTACGACCACCTTACAGGTAAATTTAGAGGAATCGCACACAAAGATTGTAACTTATCCTATAGAAATCCATGTTTTGTTACTGTGTTTATACACAATCTATCTGGATATGGCACACATTTATTTGCAAAGGAGCTGGGCATCGATGAAAATAAAATTGACCTAATTCCCAACAATGAGGAAAAATGTATTTCTTTCACTAAATATGTATGTGAGAGCGTAAATCCAAGATTAATTACTCATTTAAATTTATGGCTAGCGGCATCGATAATCTCTCTAGAAATATTTCCAGAAGTCAATTCCGGGAAACGAGTAAGCATTTTTCCAATGAACTTCTAGATGTTGTTATAAGGATATTAAAAATTTATAGATATATGAATGCAAATGAAAATAAACTGATGTCTAATTATACGAACGTGTGCATTTACTCTTTTACAAACAAAATAGAATGTCTGTGTGTGTCACCACATTTTTCCATTCCATTATACACAAAGCTTGTGCCTCCCCGATTATCATCACTTAACACTTTTGTACTGAAAATCTGTACATATCTGTATGGTAAGGTCATCTTAAAATTTCCTGGAGTAACTACCACTTTGAGACAGTATTTGCTTTCTTTTATTTCAGCATGGTTTATGGGGTAGGACTGCCCTATTGTGAGGTCGGAAAGTTTCATAAAATGGTGGGTGCAGTTTAATGCATTTAGCAATTGATCCATGTTTTTTTCTTTATTATACATTTTAATTTCTTTAAATAAAAAAAAGTATCGCTGCTAATTCTTAGAGCACCTTTTTCTAAGCGCCTTTTTCTAAACGCAAATATTAACACAACTTTTTTGCGCTGCACGCGCCCGCGCCCGAATCGGTATTAACATAATTTATGGTTCTTTTGTGCCCCTGCGTATAATTAGACACACCCGAATTTTGCGAAAAGATTTCACGACCAGTTGTATTTCATAACGTTTTAGCTCAGACCCACTTTCCTGGTTGGATGAGCTAAGTGTTACGCGTCTAAGGCATACAGTATCGTGGTTACCTAATTCTGATTGGCCAGTCAAGTAAGAAAATGTCTTCTCACAAAGACACGCAGACTATAATCAAAGGAAAACTGTTGGTAGGCCCGTAGTGTATTGAAATCTAGCATGGGCGCCCTTACGTATATACATCAGGCAACGAAACAAACTTTACTGATCGCAGTATTGTTTATAAACGTTTCACATTCAGCCTTATTTACATAATAATAATTTTCCCGTATCATGATAAGGTGTTTAAGTCCTGGGGGTGTTTGTGGACTGCTACAACTTAAGTTGCTTGTAGACATCTTCATATGACTTTGTTTAGGTGGCTGCAATTAGTTTTCACGGTTACCCTTACAGTCTGGGTTCTGGGCACTACGTGTGTCACGGTGAAGCATGGTGTTTATGGTGTGTACGGTGTGTATGGTGTTTCTTTGAACTCATGCGAGAGATTCCTGATCTACACTGCCTAAGGAAAGGACTTCGTTGTAGACAGTTCATGCAAAGGTTATTATTTGGGCCACCTGTTTTTCGCGAAAAAATTTGCTCTGTTGGCTACACTTCAATATTCTATGCGCACACTTGCAGCCTTCCTTGTAGTAGCATTAATACTGCTCGTAACTTGACTAACAAGCAGCTGGAGGTCCATAGTTCACTGTTTGTTTACATAAGGAAAATTTAGCAAACATCTTAAATGTGATGTGACTATGGCTGACCAAATTAAAATACATTTAAAAATAGTCACCAATAACCAGAAAGTGTTCCGTTACCTTGTGTGCGTCTTTAGTGAGTGAGCTTAACAGGTCATGTAAATTCTGAATGTTGTCTTAACTGTCATTGTTTGTTAATAAGCTGTTAAATGTATCCGAGTTGAGTTGAGAGATTTTGGTGTCCCTTAACAAGGTCTGGAGAGCCGATTGTCACAGAAGTGTCTGAACTGTGTTACCTCTCCTCCAAAAGTATGAAGTAGAATAGTGGGCAGTTTCACTTCTTTCTTACTCGCGAATGAATAACATTGCGAATTTCTGGGTTTAGAATGTGTGCTACAATGAACACTGTAGTCTAACTCACCGATCAATTGCATCATCCTTGTCGTCACGTCGGAACCGCGGTGACTGTGCGGATTGACTGCTCGCCTCCCTCCAAAGCTAAACGGGGTTCAATACCCGGCCGGTTCAATTCGGATTTTCGCAAGTGGGAATCGTGCCAGACGATGCCGCTGGTCGGAGGGATTTATCGGCGATCTCCCGTTTCCCCCGCCTCTTCGCTCCATATTTATCTCACTTCACCCTCATCGGCTCCCAAGACCTCGATGTTAAAAGCCCCCCAAATCTCTTCACTCGCTTGTCACGTCATAATCAAATGATTCGACAGATTCCCTATCTTCAGAGCGCGCCTGAAGCCCTTCACCAAACTCTAGTTTTTTTAACTTTCTCGTACTATTTCAGATAGTGCGGAGCTCATCTAATCGCACTCTAACTGCATGCAATGCTTCCCATCACGCACAAATTCGTACCGGTGGACCAGTGTTTATGCTTCTGGATTGAACAATTTCTTATACAAATTCTCCACATATAGGCGCGATAAAAACACAGCATCTGTGCATGATTAAGCGTTTTATTTACCACTGTACAACACGTTCGCCTCGATTCATGCCTTGCTCACAACTGCCATGTGACCCCTTGTCTGGGCCCAGATACCTGTTCTTGAAGCCACACTTTGGCAGTGCATAAACCATAAACCAGCCAGAACTCGAAACCCAACGTAACCATTACGCGGAAAAAAAGGTGTCTTTACACATCTTACTTTCCGTAATACTTGCGGTAAGCTCGTATTCCAGCTGTAACCTCAAAGTTTTATGATGCCCCTAGGAATCATATTATACTATTTATTCCTCTCATTATTTCTCAATGAGTCTGCATGCAGGTTTTCGACTTTATTCAGACATACGCCAATTTTAAATTGCTTTTCGTTATTACTGACATTAAAAAGTTAGATCGTCCTCAATTAAAAATATATTTTTATTCATAAACACTCTCTTCCTTTGCTTTTAATTCCTCTTGCATTTTGCTTCTACAGGTGGTGCTTAATACGAGTATAGTGCTCTTCTGAAACATGTGGTTTAGTTCAACTGGTTAATTGGGAACCCAAAGAATTTCAACAAAAACATATGTAAGAACATGTTTCCGGAAATCCTTTATTCGTTCCCTCAAATTACTCCCTGAATTTCTGGGCGTTTCTGCGGGCATTTCCAGGCATATGTTCATATGGTTCCCCCTCTTTTTATTTATCTATTTTTCATTGTCATGGGGTGAGATGTGCGCCTCTAAAAACTGGCCGCAATTTCCGGAAAGATCCTTTGAGTTTTCCCGGGAAGCCGTTAGAGCGCAGCACACACCAGCGCGATCGGCGAGCCGCCCCTTTGTGTTCTTCCACAAGCTAAGCCCCCAGCTGTCGCAATATTTCTAACTATAGTCCAATAACGGTTACTTCCAACGCTTCTGAAGCCCTGCTGAGGTTCTATTTCCAGGTGATTCCTCCGTCTCATGCCAACAAAGTTTAACCGAGTCTACAAAATTACACCAGAGGGATAACGCGCCGCATTCGTCCGCACTCAGTGTAATAGTATTATGCTTGAGAACTATTTCTTACTAGGCGTTAGCAATACACCTATTTTCTTACTGCCTTTATGCTTATAGATTATAAATTAAATATTTTAATTTATAGACGGAAATATAAGTAAATAAGGTACTTTTATACTAACAGGCGTATAAAGCGCTTGCGATATATGACATATTTAGTAAACAACCAATCACGTCATGCATGGGGTGATTTTATAAAGGTTTGATTCAAAATTTGTGAAGTAACCGCGAATATGCTATATTTATAGTTTGCAGATTCCGCGAACGAACAGGGTGAGCGAGTGAGAGAAGAGATTTGGGTGGCTCTTAACATGGAGATCTTGAGAGTCGATACGAAGGGGGTGATACCAGGAAGATGATATTGTCCCCGGCCCCGCTAGGAGACCCTCGGTACACAGCATATAAATATGCAGAGGCGAAAAGGCCTGGTGACTGCTTTAATGTGGGCGTTCCCATTTGCTAATTGGTTGCGCGAGTCTTTGGGAGCGGTTCTTGTGTCTGATTGGCCACTGCATGCTGCGAAGATTCTCTATTGGCTGGGCTTATGGAAAGGGGGGGGGAAGTTACCGAGCGCTGACACGCGAATGGAGATCCGATATGTTACCGGTAGGGGTAGGGAAATTTCGCGAAAAGATTTTTCAAGTCAAGTTATATTTCAAAACACTGTAAGGCCAGTGACGTGTCTTTATTGGCTTAATTACTTGGTGAAATGTGTTAACTGTCTGCACACAAATCAGGTAGAAGCCGTGCCGATGTTGCTGAATTCTCAGTGGCCCGGTCAAATATTTAAACCCCTTCTCAAGCAGACAGAAACCAATGGCATTAGACAAACTGCTGCTGGGTGCTTACAGTGTTGAAATCTACCGTGTACTCATATTTTTTCACGAAAAATCACTAGTTCTAGTTAGCGACCATTGTCGCCATTTTGTTGACACGTGCGGGTGAAGTTAGCAGGGTAAGCAGCCGTTTCAACTCTGTATCACAGAGTACTTACATAATGCATAGGTGAAATGCTAGCGTGTACTGCGATCTACACCCTCACACGCCAACAAAATGGCCTCACCAGCAAGCAACATGGCGGAACGTTCTTCCTCAACCAGCTCGAGCAGACTAATTTGTCAGACGACAGCCAGGACCATTAAGTAGAGACCTGCAAAATTCACGTAATTATTTAAGGACACGTTAAACTTCAGATACGTGTTGCTTTGCAATACGTTTGTGAATGGACGATAGGTTATTTGACACGTCCTGGGCAACTCTGCTACAGTAAATGAGCAGTTCACAACTGTGTGCCCCAATCACGTGCAGCTCAGTCAGAAAGGGAGTAACTTTGCTCGAATGCAACAGCCCATGGAGGAACGACGCCGACTCGAGTACATACAATACTCTGAAGTTTAGAACGACGCCGACTCGAGTAGGCCTACATACAATACTCTGAAGTTTAGTATTATGCCAAATAATTACGCGAATTTTGCAGTTCCCTACCAGTAGATAACATTTCATAACGTGCAATAGCCAATCAGACACGAGGCCCTATCCCACAGCTTCGCGCAACCAATGAGCGTCCGAGTTCGCTTGCATCAAAAGACCCGACACGTGATTTCGCTTCTATAGTGAATGATTGAGCCAAATGAAAGGGCGAGTGAAACGGGAGTAAAGACTAAAAGATACAGCAACTTATCTCCCGTCAGTTGCCCAGGTAAATGGCGCCGTACAGGTTCAATAGCTAATGTAATCACAAATCGTGTTCGGGTAGGTGCATGAAAATTAAATCTAGCCTGTTACCGAAAAATAATGCGCTTTTCTTCAGGTCTCTAGTAATGTGCAAAAACAGGGATAATGCTAGAAAACTGAGGAAAAAATTAATAATTGTATTTTTAAAATATTAAAAAACTAAATTTTGAAAACTTTTGAGTTTTGCAGATATTTCAACCCTAATATGCTACTGCTATAATAATTTAACATGCCAAATGAATACAAGTCAAAGTTTGCATGTAAGTATATTTGTTTGTTCTCTATACAATGCTACCTCGTTCGACGGATTTGCACCAAACTTGGTAGGGATGCCCTTCACAACCCATATTTAAAAAAAACTGTTGGTCAGCGTTGTTTTCTATTCCCCATTGGGTTTAAACGCTAAAAAAATGCGTATAATATAATTACACCCGGGCAACGCCGGGTAGTTCAGCTTGCCATAAATAAACTCCTTCCTGGGCGTAACTTCCCTGGTCTCGAGAGACGAATAGCAAAGATCGACCGTGAACTCCAACTTTCGAAATATTGCCCGTTCGAGCATCGATACCCTCGGGAAGAACGGGTGGAGAGAAGAATGTAGGCAGGTAATTGAGTCTCTTGTGTCAACAAACTGGAGAAGATTCATTTCCCATATTTGCAGACGAGTATCTCGAGGTCCTGAAGAGCGGAATGCGGACGGATGCCAGTCTTTCGATGACCACCGTCGAATAAGTAATTTTTAAGGAATTTCTCCCGAAGAAAATAAGGTATTGAGCCGTATATGACAAAGGAGTAAAAGTAAAAACAGTTATCCCTTACGAAAAAAAGTTTACTGATCGCTAGCTTCCATTGTTCTGTGTACATGTACGGATTTTTCTTTCTTCCTTTCGTGTGTGAAATATTTCCCCATCCCGTTAGACCTTCATTGAAATCCCCGTTACTTAAATGTTTTAATCATTGTAAAAAGTCTTCAATTCACAAAAAAAAATTTGTTCTTGTACATTGGTTTAATTATTCTTTCATAACAGGCTAATTTTGTTGCCCGTGTGAAATATTTGGTGACGTGAGTATGGACAAAATATACTCCTTAGTGCATCTGTGTTGAAAATGTACAATTTTTGCTTAAAGTTTCTAATGCGAAATTTTGTTATTTTCCTTTAATTTTTTCTACATTTTTTATGCATTTCGTTTCCTTGTAAAGGTTCTTTACGGCACTTCTGAAAACCGTTCTTAAAATCGACTTCTATGCCCATTGTGTATTCTTCCAACGTACGAAAAATTAACATTACCATGGACCTGATTACTTTATTCATGCGTCGGTCAAATGCAACTGTGAAATTATCAGAAAAGTAAATATTTTACCAATTTGCTCATTCTTACACTTATGTGCATTAAACAAAAGGAAAGCAAAATAGATGCACTTCAGCATTCACAAATGTTTAACTAACACTTTTAATTCGACGTTAAACAACGTAACTACTTTCTCTTCGCCATTACCAACATTACTAGGTGCATGCCAGTCAATGCGCCCATTGAAATATATGCAGGTAGGTATAGTGACACTTTTCAAATGTTGATTTCAAAAGTACTCAATTAACCGGGAATAGCCAATACAACTCTTTGCCACCAGCGTGGGGTCAGAGTTTGACAAACCTCGGACATTATTTTATTTGGCCTCCTGCAGTCTGGTACCTCTCATCATTCGGCATTCTCTCTCTCTCTCTCTCTCTCTCTCTCTCTCTCTCTCTCTCTCTCCCCCAGTATCTACACTCGCTTGTTGTCCCTCGTGTTTCGCGATGTCTTTTTCTTTTCATTCCCGCGTGCGCTGCAATTTGTGGCATTCTGTTTACCTCCACTCTCATTAAACGACCGAGCCCTTTCTAGCCCTCTCCTTGTAATTTTGCCCGCTGTGAGCTCAGCTCAACTTCCTCTCGTATTTCTGTGTGTTGAACCCGGCCCCTTTCTGGTTTTACCAACTGCTGCTCTCGGAAATTTCATTCCTGCTACTCCCATCCTACTCAGTTATATTTCAACGGCACATAACACGATGAGATAACGGAAAACTGCAAAACTTGTAAAACGTTTACCATGCGAGTTCTTCTTCTGCGTTAACATACAAGTTTTCATTCAAAAATACGTACATTATATGGATATTTTAGTGCCCAGTATTCGCAAGAGAAAGTTACAATATATCGGTAGGCCATTGAAAAAATTGTTGCTATCTTATGATTATTAATGTATTCACTTTTACTGTGTAGTTATTTATTCACAAAACCTCACATTTCTACTTTTATTCGTAAACTTTGTATAGCTTTGGTGTAACTAAGTTCAGTGATTTATTTTGCATGTGCAATATGACGGGACAGATAAAAAGATGAAGGATATTATCCCTGCTACTGCAGCATATAAGTGTATGTCGTAAACTCGTAGGAATTTACATTTCGTACCTATGCCTGCATTTCGTATCAATTTTTTTTCTGATATTTTAGGTTTGTTAACTCATTGAAAAAAATTATGTAACGTGTATAGAAAATATAGTGAAAATTAAAAACCTGTTGCTAACTTAAAAAGGAAAACAAATTTCATAAAATTTACTAACTGCAATGGCAGGAAAATCTTGCACGTACAATGAAGAACTTTACGTTGATACCAGAATTTAAACAAATGTTTGTAAATAAAAAATATTTAACCTCTCATATGGAAAATGTGCATAATATTGCACACTTAGAAGTTAAATCTCATCAGATAAAATTGTTTCCTTTTAACCAACAAAACTATTATATTGCAAATGTACTACACGAAAGATCGCAAGTAAAATGTTCCTTCAATAAACTGATTTACGAGTAGAGAAATCAATACGTTCATCCGGTTTCTAATACCCTATGGCTTATCAGCAGTTTCCTTTCGCTTATTGTCGGTGTGTCTTTGCGAGAAGACAGTTTCTTACTTGACTGGCGAAGCAGAATTAGGTTACTCTGATATTGTAAGTGTGTGATATGCGAGCAGACATCTAAGACGCGTAAAATGTCAATCATACAATTACAAAATTAGACCTGAGATAAAGTCTTATGAAATAGGACAACTGGTCATAAAATATTCTCGCGAAAATCGGGTGCCCTTACAGATCTCATTTTCTCATTGGCCGCTGCCACAGTCCCCTATTCGACTCAGCCTAACTAAATGAAGCCACTAAGAGTGTTACATGTTTACTATTGGTGCAGAGTCCTGAAGGGCGTATCGGATGAGTTGAGATCCATTGACACGCGTAAAGCTAACATGTGCTTACATGACACGAAGTTGAAGGGTCTGTACTGATGACGGCATCTGCAATGATTGGCGAAAAACTGGTTAAGAAATTGTGGCAGCTGCTCGATCCCAGAAATCCAACATAGCTTGCTCTAATTTATTTTGGGCGTCAAAAAAAAATATTTGGCGATTATTTTCTAAAGAACTCCTTGTACAAATAAAAGAGTTACAGTGCTGAAACACTGAATAATACCATTATATTTATCAATAAACTCCGATGGATCTCCCATGCATGAGAAGTACAGTCGTTGCAAAACGGGTTTGGAGAAGACGTGGGCGCACGACAGATTGTGCGGCAACACGTTGCCACCTTTCAGCGATGATGAATTGCAGCGAGCGGNGAAAAACGGGTCTGCGAGAAGACGTGGGCGCACGACAGATTGTGCGGCAACACGTTGCCACCTTTCAGCGATGATGAATTGCAGCGAGCGGTAATGGATTGTCGGCTGGATAATGAGAGTGCGCTGTGAACAGCAGGGCGTTTACCGAGCTAATAACCCCCAAAGTCATAAATCTGTTACACGCCCTGGATCAATAAGCATCGCGTGTGGTAGTCGCAGCCTCTTACAACAACCTTTATACACCACTATAGTCAACAAATCAGAGATACGTGTTCCTCCCACGTACTTGTCTGTAGGAGACAATTTGGAGAATTAGGTCACCTGCAGGTTAGCTTTAGACGATGGTCTATCAGCGCTTGGCAATCACAGGGCAGATGAACGCAGAAATTCTATCGGCTGAAGGTCAGGGGAGCGTGAGCCACAAAAGGATTATTGCGGCGGCTGGTTTTTTGAATTTTTGAAACAAAATACGCGCTTCTGGGATTATCGCTCGCCCAACCTTCATTCCTACGTTCTCGCTGCCCGCTGTCATGTCACTACTCTGTCATCCACACAATCTTCGTTCGCTCGCCCGATGAAAAGGAGCGACATGTAATAGTATTCTGCTACAAGGATAAATATGTTCAACAGGTAAAATCAATTAACTACCAAGTATATTTAACAGATGGTTTCTCCTGTTTAAACTTTAGCCCGTGGAACTATGTTTAGGCGCTAAGAAACTTCATAAAGGCATATAAAAAGCTGTGAAGTATTGCTAAAGTATTATTTATTGCTTTCCCTCATAAACCCCGTATAAATATATAAGTTCATAGAGTTTTTATCCTGTAAATGGACATTTCAGTTATATTTATTTGTAAACTGATGAAATTTTTAAGTTCTACGTGCGTTTTCTCTTCACCCAAACAAATAAAGTACATTTTTGAACAGTACAATAATAATACGTGTATTTTTAGGAGCAGACCTCTCCATTTTATTTCATTCGAGAAGAAGCAAACGTCATAGTTTCAGTCGTTTCCTATTGGCTGAGGTCAACTGACGTCATTAAGTTTGCAAGCTCGTGTATTTTTTTTTATTTAGTAACCATCCAAACTGAACTTCATGAAACCTCGCGAGTGTTCAACTAAAATGGACTGACAGGCGGTAGTAGCGGTGTTTCACTTCTAAGTGAATCTGTGTTTTCGGCCCTTAGTGCCGAGTGATTAGGGACAGCAGAATTTCGCGTTTTAAACTACCTGTATACTAGACTCTACTGCCCTATATATTTTAGAGCCTCAGCTTTCCGTTCATTGGCTGCTGCCAAAGTGTAGCCAGTTTTATCCCAGACCAAGTGGCACGGGATTCGGTGCTTGTTTACTTACGGGTGTATTATTGGCTCAGAGTTCACCTGAACGTGTCTAATAAACTGTGTTTCAATTTCAAATGTGTTTGAAGTTTAGCATGTCCTAAAATGAATTCGCAAAATATTGAAGTCCCTACAAATGAATTTCCCTGTGGCCGACTGATTCGTAAACCATGATACGGCTATTAATTATGATCGGTTCATATCACTGCTGCCAAATACTGAGCTGATTGTAACAATGAAATAATAACAACGCATCAAATAATTTATTATTTGCAACATGTCGCATCGTACACCAAATCGGTAGGACCACCTGTATTCCGCAAAAAAAATATTTACGCGGTGGCTGAACTTAAATATCCTATGTGCACACTAGCAGTATTTATTTGACTATTGGCCGCTTGCTTTGTGTGAAAATATTACGTTACATGAGTGAGCCAATCACAAATAAGTTTCCCCGATACTGACTGTCCATGACTCGCGTAACAATTCAAATGCTCCAATCACGAAATGGTTCTGAACTGAGGTGCGTCCTGGAATATTCTCGTGGAAAACACGTGTTCATACCCCTCGGTTCAGCACTGTGGCGGACGTAGGGACACGTCGAGGAATGGGCTACATGAGGGACGGGGTGAGTGAGCGAAGAGATTTACACGGCTCTTAACATCGAGGTCTTGAGGGCCGATAAGGGTGAAACGAGGTGAGTACGGAGCGGTTCCGAAATGCAAGGGCGGGGGAAAGGGCGGTTCCCGAGAAAATCCGCAGACCAACGGCATCGTCCGGCACGATTCCCACGTGCGAAAATCCGGGACCGTCCCCGCCGGTAATCGAACCAGGTTCGCCTTGGTAGGATGTTACAGCAAAGAAAAAGCACTTGTTTAAATATGAACGACTGCGAAGTAGGCTTGCCACAAACAAAAATTTTTGTTTCATCTGTATAGTAATTGACTGTAATAACTTTGCATTGTCGTTACAATAATTCAGCAGAAGTCGTTTTAGTAAATGTCATTTATACTGTAAATAAAATGTGTGTTGAGAAAAACAACCATAGTTATTAAATAAGAGAAATAACATTTTTTTTTTCACAATTATATGATATTTATTTTAATGTACATCTACTAGGATGTCTCCGAGATACGAGCCCGCACCCCCGTGATACTAGCCTAACGCCCTTCACTTGATGTTAAGAACAGCCGAAAACACTCTACTCAACAAAATTGGTTCATATCTATTTCTGGTACTAATACTGTTATGAGATTTACGTGTCTACTCGCTATTTACAGATGTTCATTACTGGAACATCCTCATTTTGACTGGCACCACGAAAATGTCAATTCAACACGGAAAGCGGGCAGTATTCAAAGGAAAGATTCCGATGTGTAGGTAAAATATTGAAAACTAGTCTGTGCAGAAATCTTTCGGCAAATGTCTGGCATCTCCACAAATTAATTACGCCGAAGACTTCAGCATTATATATTTGTTGGCGATCGGCACGAAGAATAAATAAGATAATAAATCATTAAATCAATCTCGCAATCTTTCCATCAATCTTCCGCTCTTTCTTTAATGGTTTCGATCACTTTCGCAATAATTTTGTCAATCTCGCAATCTTTCCATTTTTCGTCCAATATTTCAGTCAATCTCGCAATTTTTAGGTTAATCTTCCAACCATTCCATCAATTTTTCAATAACTTTTGTAATCTTTCCGTCAATCTTTTGTCCAATCTTTCTATAAATCTCGCAATATTTCCATCTATCTTCCAATCTTTTGACGAATATTTCAATCTTTCGTTCAATCTTTCAATCGATTTCGCAATATTTCCAGTAATCTTCCAATCAATCTTTCGACCATTTTCGCAATGTAGTAATGAATACGTGTCTTCTGCAGAGTTCCACAATACTCTGTGTACAATTTCAGTACAAATAATTCAAAATATATTTTTTTTTAAGTAAGGAAAATAATTTTTGCCTAGAATAATACATACAGATTTTCGATTTGACATGCACTTTTCCTAGGGCCGCCTGTTTTTCGTGAAAAGATCCCACGACTAGTTGTATCGCAAAACACGTTAGTAGAGAATATATTTCGTGATTGAATAATTTCACCTCTCACGCGTCTTAGGTGTCTGCCGGCCAATCACCTACGTTCAGCTTCGGCATAACTTAATTCTGATTGTCGCAATCAAGTATAAAATGTCTTCTCGCACAGACATGCGGCTAATAGCCAAACGATATTTGCAATTATGCACGTGCGCATAAATCTTCCCGCATATATGAACGGAGTGCCTTACATGTTAATATTATCGAGTGTCTCTACAGAAGAGATTTTTAGTCAGACTAGTAATTAGTTGGATACTAAAAGACAACGAGGTAGTCTTATTCGTGTTTAGTTGCGAACGAAATTTGCGAACAGTTGCAAGAGACGGCAAGTTTGTCGCACGCAAGGCCGGAGGGCAAGTTGGCGCCAAGTCTCAAAGTAGCTCGCAGTGCGGTGAAACACGGGACGTGTGTAAGTCTGGTCGAAGAGACGGCGTGTTCCCCGTCTTCCTGGTTGCAATTACCAACACCGCCGAAATATTAAGCTAGGTCTGCTCTGGGCGCAGCTTTGGGCGACCTTCTTGATCTGATTGCCAGGTCAATTAGCAACTCTCGAGTGAGCAAGTTGGAGGGAAGTTGCAGCACAAGCGGTGCCTTGCAATCCTGCCTCGCGTTCACTTGGGGGCGGCGTAATAGGATACCATAGCAGTTACCACCATGCTAAGAGCCCACAATTAGCTCTGCATTAAGGAAGGGACCGTGCAATTCCGACACATACACAATAAATAGAGACCCGGAAATAACGCAGATTAATTCGGCAACAAGCTATCCTTCTTGCATTCGTGCATCAGTTAGTTGTTCACTGGCTGTTGCTCCATTTTAACCCCAGGCCAGGTAGCACGGGGTTCGGTTATTATTTTCCTTGTAGGTTCGCGTTATTGGTTGAAAGTCATTCGGGGCGTGTCTAACAAACTCTGGACCAATGGAAGAACAAACACATATTATCCCGTGAATACAGTTTAACTGGTTCTCAGATTAATCCGCGAAATTTTCGGGTCTCTAACAATAAAATAATACCCGCATCTTAACAAAGAAATTAAAAACAATTGCCAAGAAATATTTTTATTAATGCTTCAATCATAAATTTTTATAAAGAATCTTCGCGATAAAATGAGCACTTTTGAAAACACCACTCAAGATCTACTTGTATGCACATTGTGTATTCCTACACCATATGTACAATTAACATTGCCATGAGTCTCATCACTTTATTCGTGCGTTGGTCTAGTGAAACTGTGGAATTATTTCAAAAGTAAATATTTCACAAATTTACGCATTCTTGCACTTGCATGCATTAAAAACCATAAAGAAAAAGAACAAATGTTTAGTATTCAGTAATGTTTACCTAACATTTTCAATTACGACATGGAACTATTTTCTCTCCGTTGTGTCGTCACCAACTTTATTGGGCACTTGCCAGTCAGTGTGCCGGTTAAAATACCTGTATGTGGGAGCAGTGGCATTTTTCAAAGTTTTACTTCCAAAGTGCTCAGTTTACCGTGAACAGCCTATAATTTTGTAGCACAGCGACAAAATTTACATCTGTGCATGCTTTCTAAACACGTAAAATTATACTATTTTAGTACTCATTAATACAATATACACCACTGGAACTTAGCATTTTCTCAAATATAAGCTTGGGAATTTCAATCTCATCAATATTTCAAGGTAGTCGAAATTATTTTTTTGTCATCGCCGCTGTTACAAGCGAACCTCCGAATAATACATTTTAAAATCTGAAACCGTCCTAAATACTGCCTGGAATGCAATTTTGTTTCAATTTTGTGCAATTTCAACATGTGAAAAATTGACTGTTTCATAGTTTTTTATAAAAAAAAGTCATTATTTCTCAGTTTGATAGAATGAGCAACAATAACATAAACTTAAATGACAGACATTTTACAAAAAAAACCATGAAATTGAAATATTTTTCTTGCACCGCTACCATCACTAGCTAATTCAATATGAAGCGGAACAGCCCTTTTCACCTCGAGCTCCGGGCTAACACGCCAGAACAAATGACGTCACTGACAGGTAACATGAGGGAACGCCGTTCCAGAAACTCGCCCAACCAATCATAGAATGGATACGTCCGCATCAGAGGAATTTCACTCCTTATTTCCACCAGTCATGCCACGTTGACCACAGACTAAAGATGAGGTAGACAGATGCATCGTATTTTGCGCATGTATCCAACATTAGCCTACCACAAACCAACACAACTGTCAAAGTCACATGGTCAGCGGTGACGGGCGTGTTTGCTTACATCGTATTTTTCCAAATACGATTCTTTTCAAATAAATTAAATACTTTTACCAATTTAAATTTAATTAGCCTGTCAAACTGAACTAGAAATTGGTCAGAGGAAGTATGCAAACATCTCAAAGCACTTGTTTAGTAACCAATGTACTAACCTCAAGTCCTATGCACGTCGTTTATTTATAGTCGTGTTGTCAGAAAAGCAGCTCAATGTTGGGACACGGAGACTGGTTCTGCGCAGCCAGCGAGATCGCTCTACCCCATGTTCACTTTACGTCATTGACAAGCTCGGTGGTCTGCTGATCTCTTGAGTTAAACAGTTTAACTTGGATGGATGACCGCCAGGGACAGCCACCTAGCCGCTGCCATACAAACCCCCATAAAGTTATACAAACTCTGAGGCAGCTGTAATGCCATTTAAACTCTCAGGCAGCTGTAAAGACATATAAACTCTCAGGCATTGTAAAGACGTATAAACTCTCAGGCAGCTGCAAAGACATCCAAACTCTCAGGCAGCTGTAAAGACATATAAACTCTCAGGCGCGGAGATGAGGTCCTTGAGCCAGCTACTCCAGCCAACCACATATGTAACGTTCCGTTACATTTCTCATTCCTTATTGGCTCGGGTGTCTGCTGACATCCTTCCAATAGGTTTGCTAGCCAGTGACGCCGTTCTCTATATGTTCCTTCTCCGAGACCTACTGTAATAGTCTATGGTCAAACTTATGTTACTCAATTATATATAGAAATGTATTTATTCGTTAAATGGTAATTTATAGTCCACTCAAGTCTACTTCCAACTTTTCTGAAGCCCTGCTTAAGTTCTACTTTCAGGCTATTCCTCCACCACCTGTAAACAAAGCTTAACCATGGATAGAAAACTACACAAAAGCGTTCAATTAAAAGAATAATAACATTACTTTATGTTAACATAAGTATAAGAATTTTGTGATACATGACATAGGTATTTATTATACAAACATGTAATACTTGAGACGATTTTTTAAATGTTTGATCAAAAATGCGAAGATGCTGCGAATAGACTATATATATATATATATATATATATACTATTCGCGGTGTCTTCACACTTTTTGAATCAAACCTTAGAAAAAATACACTAAGTAGGTATAACGTTTTTTGTTGTATCTTAAATACGTCACGTATCACAAGTGTCACATATTTGTGTTAACATAAAACTACCTAATTTTTTATTAAATTATACTAATACTTAAATTAATTTATAAACTATAATATTTCATTTATATATAAAATGAATGAAAACAGGGAGAAAATAGGTGTGTTGGCAACGGCAAGTAATAAATAGTTCTTATGTAAAATATTATTACACTGAGTGCACACGAATGCGGTGCACTGTCACTTTGGCGTAATTTTCTAGGCTTGGTTAAGCTTTGTTTGTACGAGGAGGAATATTCTGAAAGTAGAACTTCAACAGGGGTTCAGACAATTTGGAAGTAACCGTGAATGGACTATGGTTATTATTAACTGCCTAGAGGTTGGCGTTTCCCCTACAGATTCTGCCTGGCTGCGCAGCTAATTTGCGCGTTGGACTGTAAGGCCAAATTTTGCTCACTCGTCACTGGCCTCACCGTCTCTACGCGCAGGACACCCAACTTGCATGCGCCAGTCTTTCCGTTGGTAACTCGTTTGAACGTGACTTTAAGCGGCAACCACATATTTTGTAGCACACAAAAAAAAACATAGAAGTATGGTGCGTGTCTAAAGACAACTCTGAAATATCTGCATAGAAAATTTAGCAGCTGAAACTGATTCTGAAAATATCCGTTTCATCCATTTCCACACTTATGAAAATAATCATTGGAGTTGAAATGAGAAGTTGAAACTAGTCTTTGAGCACGAAACCTGCTTTTTGTGCTCAGACGCCACTACAAAATATCAAACCGTTTTTTAATCAAGTGTTTAATACCAAACTTCTGCAATGCATTCTACAAACCAACCAGGCGGAGTCCTTAAGAGGCCCGCCTGTCTGCATAGTTCTTTTTTGTCCAAGAAGTGCGGGATCTATAAGGGTTACACTGGCACGCGCTAAAAGTGCGCTATCATCTCTACGTGCAGGACTCTGAACTGGCATGCAGTGTTCTCGAAGTGCTGCGTGTACCTATGGCAGTTTCAGAAGTGGCCCTATAATTTTATTGATGTAAAGTCTCTAGCAAAGTTCAATATCGGCTGCTACCGTAGTTTGACTTGTGTCTAGCTAGTGTGTTTTAAGATACGGTAGTCTTAAAAACCCCTTTTTAACAATATTGGAGGGTTCCAAAATAATATATACAACATGCATGAAAAAGTCTTTTTAAACTGTATTGGAGGGCTCCTAGATAATATTTACAGCATGCGTGGTAACTTTAGGGTGCCATTCCGTCCTCGTCTAGGGTCTGATGTCTTCTCGTAGGCAAACATACTGTGGACACATTTAGTAGTTTCGTCACAATGCCAGGATTTCAAACACTCTGCAACTCAGTTCAAGCGCCAGGCAGGCGGAACCCGTAACTAGGAGCTGCCATCCCAGGCGGAAAGGCAATTAGCACAGCCGCCTCATTGCCTGTGTCCACTATCTTGGAAACGTTACGCATGAAATATATTAATGCCCACGTTTTACACACGAAGCATTATAACCTAATACAACAGAGTATCTTCCTCGAGGGTTGACTGGTACGTGCACGCTGCTGCCCGTCTGGTTTACGACGGGGTTGCTATGCACACAACGATGTGCAACTGCCACGCAGTTCGTGGTCACGAGAAACGAGTAGGTCGTACTGTCCTGACCGTGATTTACAACTCATGCAGTCGAATATCTGTGCGGGCTGGAAGAGAGGTTGGAGTGGAGAGATTTGGGCGGGTCTTAACATCGGGGTTTTGAGATCGGAAGAAGGTGAAGCGAGGTGAGAATGGAGATCCCCGAGAAAACCCGATGGGCAGCGGTGCCATGCTGCATGATTCCCGCATGTGAAAATCCGGGAGCGACCACGCCGGGGATCGAACCCGGTCCACCTAGTTGAGAGGTGAGCCATATAGACACCGCTCGAACCACTGCTCCATGGAAGGCTGGAGGCCAGTGGAATGTAAGCAAGGTAGCAGCCTATTTCTTCGGCATAGTGATAGTAATATTTCCAATCAGAATCACCGTTGAAATTGGGATTAAAGTTTCAATTCATGTGTATGCTAATCGTTTGTGCCATTACTCGAATTCCTGGAATGTTACTCTTTTCTCAGAAGGCGCCGCCCACCATGCGGTATTGTGCGCTGTGAGGGCAACGTTGGCGGACGCTTCTACATGCAAAACTCTGAAATTGGGTGTAGTGTGTTATGCAAAGCGCAACTGTAGTATTTCAAATGTTAAATTAATATTTATATTGGTGTAACGTCTGAAGTAAAGTCCACTGCATCTGTGAGCCATAATTTTGCGCGTATACCTATTCGTTTAGTATATTACTACGATAAAAATCTGGAAATACACCTGTGCAATTTTTTGTTATTTCGGTGAAAATTATTTTTCTTCTGGGCAAGGCTTATTTCGTGGCATTTATACGCATGCATAAACAGTAAAAAAAATACATGCATTCTGCAAAACGTTATATGTAGATTTGTTATGTGTTTACATTAGTGACAAAAATTGTTTAACAAGATAACATCCGCGACAAAGAAAAGTTTACAAAATTGTTTGCAGAATAATGTTTTGCGTCCCATTATTTAAAAGTGACAGTTAATGTTTTCTGTAAGGGCACTTTGTGGCTTTGGAATCTAAGCATGTCATCAAATAGTTGCTTGGTGATGTCAGGAATCACATGATTGAAGAAATGCATAGGGAAATATTCAAGTTGGTTGCCTTCCAAGTGACATCTGAAACTGGGCGTTCCGAACTATTGTGCTGCCTCTATTTACATGAAATCATGTAATAGTGAGTGAGTGAAGAGATTTCGGTGGCTCTTAAAAGCGAGGTCTTGAGAGACGATGAAGGTTATTATGAAGTAGCATCGGAATGAAAGGGAGGGGGAAACGGGAGATCCCAGAGAAAACCTGCTGACCAGCGGCATCGTCTGGCACGATTCCCACATGCAAAAATCCGGGAGTGACCTTACAGAGGATTAAACCCGGTTTGCCTTGCTGTGAGGAGAACGGGCTAACCGTTCATCCACCGCGGCCCCAAATCATGTAATAAATCTGTAGTTCTATCAGTATTGCGCCATGCAGTCTTTTTTGTAACAATTGTCTTCGAGTATGTTTCAATTTTCTTCAAGGCACTTGGACTGCACCAGAACGAAAATAATTCTTCCTCAGAGTACTCAAAATACAGAGGTGAAACAACGGCTTGTTCCGCGAACTCCAGCCACACACGCTAGCAAAATGGCGTCACTGGTCAGCAACAAATAGGAACGCTGTTCGCCAATCAGCGTCTGTTAACTTATAGTCGGTTCTCAGTATCTTCACACTTTTTAAAATCAAAATTGAAAATTGTGTTTGGTTGTGCCCAAAATATGTCGTGTATCGCAAGCATTTTTTACTCCTACTAATAATATAAAAGTTTGTAATTTTTGATTCAACGAAACCTTTACATATAATTTATCTAATAATTATAATATTCAATTTATAATTTATATTCATAAAAAACAGAGAAAATATTTGTGTTGGTAATACCTAGAAATAAACAGTTCTCACGCAAAATATTATTAGACTGAGTAGGTACAAATGCGATGCGTTTTCACTTTGGTGCTATTTGATATACTCAGTAAAGCTTTGTTTCCATGAAGCGGATGAATAGCCTGAAAGTACAACTTGACTAGGGCTTCAGGAAAGGTGGAAGTGACCGTGGATGGACTGTACTTGCTGGCCAGCAGCGCAGACGATAGCAATCCTTTGGGGGCACGCAGTAGCCACCGGGAGAAACTGCGAGTATTGCGGCCACTCACGAGAGAGCAGCGGGGCACCCACTACACACGTGCTGTGACGTCAACTGCACTACTACGTTCAAGTGGTCGATATGCACGCTAGTAAACGTCCAGGTGTAGCATAGGGCAAGACACGGCTTACCTTGCAACAGTGCGCTGAGCCTCGCGGGGTCAGTCTGAGAACGGTACGCGCACATCAAAGGGAACGCCACGGCATTTCACTCACGTGCTCATCAACGTTGTACTAGGGCAGGGGCCGCGGTGGTGCAGTGGCTTAAACTGTTCGCCTCCCACTTAGGCAAACCGGGATCAATTCCCGGCTGGGTTTTCTCGGGGATCTCCCGTATCCCCCGCTCTTGCTTTCCGGCGCTGCTCCAAACTCACCTCACTTCTCCCTCATCGGCTCTCAATACCTCGATGTTAAGAGCCACCCAAATCGCTCCACTCCACTGGAGCCAGGCTGTTATCTTTTTTTTCCTATAACTCGATGGTGTAAATATAGTTTCTGTCGCTGATTTAAGACATCTTCACTGTAATTTAAGTATTTATAGATTTTCTAGAAGGTTCACGGTAAAGTGAACTTTTTTTTAAAATAACCTTTGAGACATGTCACTGCTTTTGTATTACCTGCAAACTTACGTGCCTAGTAAAGTTGGTAACTGCGAGGAAAATAGTTTTATTTCCAAACGTTGAAATAAAATTGTTTAGTAAATATTTGTAAAAACTGAAACTATTTCTTTTTTGCGAGCGTATTTATTTCAATGTGTGTAAGTGTACGAATGAGCCTATTTTTAAAATATTTATATTACAAATAACTCCACAGTTTCTTGTAACAGACGCATGAATAATCTGATAAGGCCCGCAGCAAAGTTAGTTTTATATGTGGAGGAAGAATACGCAACAAGCATGTAAGTAGATATTAAGCAAAGCTTTCAAAATCTGTCAGTTTTCTATTAAGATAAAACCAATAATTACTTTTCTCTCTTTCTCAATTACACCAACTGCGCAATAACTTGTAAATTTGCAAACATTTTAAATTATTCTGAGCCAATGCCGACATCAATTTACCTCCTATAGAAGGACCGTTACATAATTGCCACGTTACGTAATGTAGTGCAATTTAACGCTGCCGTAAAAGCCCGTGTCCGTTATTTATAAACGTCACAAACTGGCCGAGCCATAATCAGCTTTCGACGCGCGCATTCACGTAAATGATGAACGCAGAATTCGTGTTTTAATAGCGGCCGCATGTCGTTGATTGAATTTGTCCAAGACACATTTTCATGCGGTGCATATTCACACCGGAAGGGCGATTTGAAATTTGATTAACAGTACGGCGGTTTTGTTGTTGTTTCGTGCGTGTGTGTGTGTGTGTGTGTGTGTACTCACGAGCCGTGCAGCCCACGTTGAATTTGTTGAGCTTCATTCCATTAATGCCACCCGTAATTTAATACATGCGTTCATTATTACGGTACCCGGAGGGGCTTAATTTACCCGAAGGGAAATCCTTTTTGGTGTCAACGCGGTAACGGTCTCTGTTCGCAAAATCCCGCTCGCATATACTCATTACGCTGTAAACGTAACACGTGGAACAGCGTGTGGCGTTCCAGGTTTTGTTTTGCTTTCTGAAGCCGTAGTGTGCATCGCTAAGGTGCAAGCCTTAGCCTGGGTAGGCCGCCGAACGGTGTGCAGAGCTCCAGCAGAAAACGTTTTATTAAATAACCGTCCAACGTCGGAGTGAGGTCTGCTTACGAATTGCATTTAAGAAACGTTACGCGTCTGTATACGTTTTTCAGTTCCTCCATTTCTCTCCAAGGGATGTTTTTGTGATAGTGAAAATGACTTAAGCGGGTGTTTTCACGGTCATTTTTTAGGTATGAACATTCCGGTACAAAACATTAAATAGGAATAGGGACGTGCGCCAGCCCTTTATATTTTATTATTACGTCATAAAATGGTAGGGTCTCCGTTGAAAGTCTCATAGAGGCGCGTTATCGACGGCAAGACTGCACGCCAGTTCTTCAGTGCTTTGCGCGTAGAGGCGATGAGAGAGTTGATACGCATGTCTCAGTCGCCCCTAGCGCTCACCCCCCCCCCCCNTAGGCCTCAAGCGTGAAAAATTCTTTCAACCTTAAGGTCCTCCCTGATTGTAATATGGGTATCATCGTAAACAGTTGCGTCTATTCTAATTTTTAAAATACTATGGAAAACTTTGATGTCAATCTTTTTCAGGACAGGAATGAAAGTCGATATTTTGTTGCCTATTCATAAATTTGGTTACTGAAACATAAATGTGGTCGTTGAAAAGTGTCGGAGTCAGCGAAAATGGCTGTAAATAGCCCTCTGTTCACGATATATATTCTTCTGTTAAACTGTGTTTTAAACTATAGCGACAATTCTGTAACTTTCCTGAACGGATTGCTGAATTAAAATCCTATATTCACCGCTTGAAATTCTGAAGGAACATAAGACACGCGAAGCTTGATCTGCTATTTACCATCGACGCGGCCGCCGCAATGCTTCCTCAGGGCTCAGCTTCGCCTCTTTTGTAGAAATTCTTCGTTTTCGTCTTATAGTTTCGGTTTCAGAATACGGCAATTACTGACAATGTACGATTATAGAATATTTAAATTTTGCGAGTTGCTTAATATGTAAGTGCGTAATTGTAATTGTATGTTTTCTGCTAGTTGTAAAAAGTCAGGGACATATTTATAGTTTATCAATATTTTCCTGCCTTTTTGCAAGCAGTAAATATAACACAGTAAAAATTAGATACAAAATTATTAAACAACATAGTAAATTGTAAATTTTCTATAACCACACATTTGCAATATTACCTCTGAAACTTAAATTATGACACGAAAACTAAGAGTTTCTGCATAATAGGTGAAGCCAAGCCTTAAGATCGGATGTGGCCTTGAGGCGTGTAATATTGTATCCTATGAATTCCACTTAAGGACATAGGTGTAGCTATGGTGTCCTCAAGGTAGGCAAAACACCGCCCATTAGAAAAGCGTTTTAAAAATTCTACAATTTTCTTTCCTGTAATTGACAGAAATTAGAGTGAAGCTCTTATTTGTTTTGTTTGTCGATTTCATTGCATTAGAGGAAGGCGGACTTCAACGTCCTTGAAGGAAACGTCGCAGATACACAAGTGACCGTATCCATACTTGCATGTGAAATCAACTTGTTCAGTCACACATCAATTTTGAAGTTCAAATGTTGCAATCGCGTAGTTTTTCTTTTTGGTATGGACTGTACTTGTGTTCAGCACTTGCAATCGGCGAACAAACGTAGGGGAGACTGGGTACGGTTGTGCCATTTTGCATTTAATCGGCCATAGTTTTGTATGTATACCAGTTAGCTAAACGAAAATTGATTTTTCGTATAATTTCTACATAACCCTATATATAATTAATTCAAATTTGATCCCTAAACATAATGGTTTGCACACAGGAGCAAGTTAAAAAAAAAAGGGAAAATGTCACAACCGACCACACCCCAGGGGCCGTTGTGACAGTGCTTGGGGTCGAAAGTGACAGGTTTAATAATACTCTGAAATGGTCTGAAATCACTTTTATTGCAACACTCTAGCATTAATATTACATAACATTCTTTTGAAAAGAAAAGGAACAGGAAAAAGTATGTTTGGGAGCACTTCAATCATAATAGGTAATTATTAAAACCAGTCTTCACATTACAATGAGTCTCAAAATTTTTGTTTTACCTAGAAACTAGAATAACTACGCATAATCAAAATATAAAATAAATGTTAATTAACATCATAAATATCAACATTGTATTTGCAACAAAACAAATAAAATACCCATTTTAATCACTTACAACTAATAAGACACTTCAGCAACCATTCCTCGCCAGCCATCTCATTCTCAACCAATGTAGTTGGTCGTTTTAGATTATATTTATTTGTAAGCTCAAAAGCTAACTTCCGCACCTCTTTAGGAGAGAGGCCGAAATAAATGTCCGCGCAACGTGTTAAGTATTTTGACAGCTGCTGTTCTTGTTCTTCCGAAAACACTTTATTGTGAGAGATGTACCCCATGCTGACATTACCAGGGGCATTTCCATTCTCATGCGTGCCGGCGCTATCACGTTTACGAATGTATCTGAACAAGGACATTAGATTAATTTGAAACATTTCTGCTGCTTGTCACAGATATACACCTCGTTTTGTTTCAATATATGCATTTTCGTATTGAGTAATGTCTTTCCTCCCCCTTTCGGTCTTCCGCGAGCGTTGTCTGGGCATCTAAAACAATAAAACATTACTTTTACTTATGTCACAACTGTACCCACAAAAAATGTCACAACCGTACCCAACGCACTTTTTTTCATAAAAACAAACACCATGCCAAAATGAAATAATCTATGAACAAAGTAATCACTGCTTTGTATTTACTAATTTTTTTGTTATATAGATAAACAACACTTAATACTCAATCTGGATATATGTAACAACAATTATCAAAAGAAATCGAACAAAAATACTTACTTTTGACTGTCACAAACAAATGCGGGTCTCTCCTAGCGTACGCAGCGCGCAGCGGCTGACGCAATACTGTGACACGGGTTCAGACATGCAAGCCCCTCCCTTCGCCGTTACCACAACACGCTAATCCGTATACTTTGGCTAATGTTTCGACTGTCACTTTCGTACCCTGGCACAACCGTACCCAGTCTACCCTACTGCATGTTCGATGATATTAGCATTAGCAATTCGTGTCAAATTCGTGGCAAATTCCACAATTCATATCAGCCACAAGGAAGAATATACATTGATGCCTTACTGTACAAAGTACTAGTTATAAGTATCATTAAGCGCACACACTAGTGGAATACTCTGTGCAAAATCAGTGTTTGTTGTCAGTAAATAAATGTTCTGGGCAAACTATTTTTGCTAGGAAAGATAAATAACTATTATCTAGACCCATCACTTTTTTTAATCCTATTAAAAATATTCAAGAAGAAAAATTGTGTAAACGGTTAAGAACAGCATTTTATAGCCTCCCTCCGCAGCTACCATAACGGAAAGGAAAAAAGTAGAAAGTGTCATCTGTAGGAACTGGAAAATTCGCGAATTTACTTTGGGACAGGTTAGGCGTGAAACACGTTACATTTATGCAATTTTGGCAATCGGATCACAGTTTATTAGACACGCCCATGTGAACTGTGAGCCAATAACAGACCATTATAGTAAATGAAAATGAGAATATTTTGAAAACAACTTAAATGAACAAAATAGACTGTATTACTGGGTATGAAAGGATATTTGATTGGGATATTGTCAACTCGACGCTCCACTGGTTGACGGCCAGCCAGTAATAAACATTATTCAATGTATATATAGACTATTCACGGTAAAGTGAGCACTTTGAGGCCCTGCTTACTTTATCCTTTCAGCCATTTTTTTTTTTACATTTAGCCACCTTTTTAAATGAATATTGCTATTTAAGTAATAAGCGTATAATGTACATATTCCACCGCCCTCAAACGTTTACGTCTAAGGCCAAAATAAAAAAATATGTATTGACTATTATTCCAAATGAAAGGACGTTCAAAAGTGCTCACTTTGCCGTGAATAGCCTTACACTCTAAATTCAAATCAGTGGAAAACCACTGATTCTCAGTGAAATTCAACTACTCGAATCAGTGAAAATGGCTCCACTTAAAATCAGTGGAAAACCACTGATTGTTTCAGTGAAAAAAATTCACTGATTGAATTAGTGACGTGAAACAATTTCACCGATTAAATAAGTGACAGCCGACTGCAGTGGCAAATTAAATATTGTTTTTTATTTAATATAGCCAAATAATTACGTGAAATAAACATATTTAGGTTAGTTTACTATATATATATATATTGCGCAATTTACCATGATTTAAAAAATTAAAAAGTAAAGGTGGCTGGGATAGAACTCACGCGCCCTTTCCAATTCGAATTTAAACCACTACATTACCATCTGCGTTACCAAGCCAAGTTAAAAAAAAATGAAAATAAATTTCTTGTAGTTGTTTACGAAATCGTGAAGATTTAAATTGTATGCCCTTACTTTTCGNTTGCGCAATTTACCATGATTTAAAAAATTAAAAAGTAAAGGTGGCTGGGATAGAACTCACGCGCCCTTTCCAATTCGAATTTAAACCACTACATTACCATCTGCGTTACCAAGCCAAGTTAAAAAAAAAAAATGAAAATAAATTTCTTGTAGTTGTTTACGAAATCGTGAAGATTTAAATTGTATGCCCTTACTTTTCGTTTTTGGCATAATGGATACCGTAAGGATTGTTAAAGAGAAAAGTAGATATGAGTGCACTCTCTTCACCACATTATATGCAGTTTAAACCTTTAAACAGGGCTCTGTGATGATTACATGAAAACGAAATGAAAGACGTAAAAACAGAATGAAAGGCTGAATGTTCACATAACTTCGTAAAATTGTGTTTTGAAAGACGAAACACATTTTAGAAAGTATTTTGTATTGGTTTCATTAGTTTATTCGTTGTTATTTCAATTGATACACGTTGTTTAACGGTGAATTTTACACGCTGTTTAACTGATCCATCAGTCAAGAATAAACCACTGAGAAACAGTGAAAAAAATGACTGATGAATTAGTGGAAAATGTCACTTAATCAATAAGTGAAGGAAATATGGCATTTTTTTCAATGATTCATCAGTAAAATTCACTGAAGTGACTGTTGAATCAGTCAGGTACTGTTGCCTGATTGAAACAGTGAAATTCTTATTGATTCAGATTAGGAGTGTATGATAGTTTATTCCGTTGTCTTTTCCTGCGATTAATGACATCTTACGGTTGTGGATCTAATTTTCGATGAATTCAGCTTCCCGGGACTGCATATTCCAGTCTTGGTAGAGCCCGCCACAGTGCTTCCTCATGGCCGCACGCGACCTTGAAGTCCTTGCAATTTTGCAATAAGTATTCCCCTCAATGTGCAACGTGTCCACCATCGCCTCGTCGCTCCCACGCGCAAAGCGCGCAGTTTCACCGTCAAAATGCTGTACTTTGGAAATTAGATGTGTAGCAGTGGGACTTTATTACACGCGATGGAATCTCACAGATTTAACTACGTTTGTACAACCGTACTTTTCTCTTACCGCTTAAGTAAACTGCATAGGTAAGTTTTAAAAATGCTATATTTGACCATTTTCACAATTTTAATACACTTAATATTATAAAAGTAAAAAAATAGAGACATAGATAATTGTTTTTTTTTTAACTACCTGTTCTGGCGAAAAGTCTTGTTTCCAGAGCATTTATTTGCCGAGACACACGTATTTGCGCAAACAACGATTTCACAGAAAATGTTTCGGTACGAAATCTTCTTAAGAATAGCCCAAATCTCTCAACTCTTAACACACATGAGCGGATTGAGGTATCAATCCTTGGCTACTACGAATAGGACCACTCGTTACTAAACTAATTACCACACTCTGGCTACACTTGTGGTTACGTGGTTTGCGCTAGAAGTTCTCTATATGCTGCTTAGAAGTTTATAGTGCGTTCGTGGTTACTCCCAACTTTTCTGAAGTCCTGCTGTAAGGATTTCCCTCCGTCTCATGGAAACAAAGCCTAACCAAGTATAAAAATTTAATCCGAAGGTACTGCGCAACATATTCGTGCGCCCTCGGTGTATTTTGCAAAAGAAGTATTTCTTACTAGACACTACCAACTCACTTTTTTTTCTGGTTTTATTCATATTAATTATGAATGAAATATGATAATAAATAGATAAAATATAAGTAAAATTTCAATTTAACAAAAATAAGATACTTTTATATTAACATTAGTAAAAAAACGTTTGTGATATATGACTAACGACCCGGAAATTTGGTGGATTCATGCGGCAGCAAGCTCGACACCAGTAGCGTAGATGTCGTTCGGGCCGCTCGTGGTGGTCACATTGAACATTTATAAACGTATGGTAAACAAACTTCACAGTTCCACGGTTCATTTGATTGGTCAACGAAGGTTGTAGGTTGTTTGGTTTTGATATTATAGACATTCGTAGTTGGGGGAATTTTTTTATACTCACCCTGCACTTCAAAACCGTGGAGGAATACTCGTTGATCGCGTCCAACCTAGAAAAAATATTCATGTAGAGTCCATTCATAGTTGCATTTAAACTTTCTGAAGCTTTGCTTAAGTTCTACTCAGCAGGCTATTCCTCCGCCTCATGTAAACAAAGCTTAGGCCTTTCAGTTGCAGTGTCCTATATCTGGGACGTTGCATATGAAGTGGCTTGAATGGTCTGAACTGTACACAGCAGAACATACCGTTCCATGAGAAAGGTTCCCTACGTGTGGGAGACATCATTCGCAGCAGACTATGTTCCGTAGCCTCGTAAACCAATGCTGCCTGTAACGTAAAGCACAGATACATTTAGTTAGTCTCGATGTAAGACAAAGCGTTGTCTGGACATCAGTACAGATCCGAACAAAAGGTCTTATTTGCTGCATCGCCTAAGATTATATATTTTTTTAATTCAACATTAAAATTAACATTTGACAAAAAAACATTACGAAAGATATATTTTTTTAATGTATTAACGAAAGCAGTATTCTCTGAGTAACTCGCGTTGAATATACTTTTTTTTGTTTGAAAAGGTTATCTTTAGATTTGATGCATTGAAAAGGAATCACTTTAACATTGATCACCCAGTTAAACTCCGTGACTTCCGGCTTGGTATGAACTGCCCTTAATTCTTATCCCCATACGATAATTCTCGCACGTCCGGAAACCATTTTATCTGGTTCTCTAACGTACCGGTTCACTCAGTCGCTATATACGAGCCTCTCGCTTTGACGTGGGGAGTACGTAAAAAGGGGGAGGGTGGGTTTGAAGGATTGCCAGTCGATAGTTATTCCGCTCCTCCAACCGTGGAATCGCATTTCGGTGCACCCTCCCCTTTTCCACCCCGATGTGTGCCGTGCCTCTAGTTTTCCAGACGGGCAAATAAAAAAAAATAATCGCTATTCTCTTCGCTTGCGCGGCAGCTCCGATAAATTGCGAAATTACAGACCACGTCTCGCTCGCGTGAATATTTAACTCGTAGCAGTAGTGCTGGCCGTGTACAGTCCCATGAGCGTGCATAATGTACACGTATTTTATGTCGGCGCCGTACAGCTTCGCCTCTTGCTGTGCTCTGGTCATTTTTAGCATTGGGGGCCGCGGTCGCTGAGCGGCTAGCCTGCTCGCCTCCCTCCTAGGCGAACCGGGCTCAATCCCCGGCTGGGTCACTCCCGGATTTTCGCAAGTGAGAATCATGCCAGACGATGCCGCTAGTCGACAGGCTTTCTCGGGGATCTCCAATTTCTCCCGCCCTTTCATTCCGGCGCTGCTCCATACTCACATCAATCAACCTGATTGGCTCTCAAGATCTCGCTGTTAAGAGCCGCCCAAATCTCTTCACTCGCTCACCCACTTTTTTAGCATTATTCGACATATTTGAAGACTATGCTTGAATGAGGGTAAGTTTATGCTCCAATGAAAATTTCTTTTGCAGTGAAAGATAAACTCGCTCACACAGAGTTTCACTCTTTCGCTAATCGTAAATTTAAAAAAAGTCTTTTTAATAATTTTTTACTGTTACACATGCAAGGACAAACTGAATGGAACGCAGATCGCTTCTCCATTGATTGTCAACCAGCCAATAATGACTGTTGCAAAGTGCAGTAAATTGAACAAAGTAGAAATACAGGGACCGAAATAACTTGTGTTCCGGAAGTTGTCAGTATGGGCAACGAATGCGTATTTGGTGTAATTGTCTAGACTTAGTTAAACATTGTTTGTGTGAGGTGGATGAAGGGCCTGAAAGTAGAACTTAAGCATGGTTTTAGAAACGTTGGATGTTACCGTGAATAGACTATACTTCCAAGTCTAACCTGCAAGTCACTAAAGTCGCTACATTTTTTGGTCTCTATAATGTGTGTTTGTGTGCGAGTCCATGTGATTCCCCTATAAAAGTATGAGATCAGCTACAAATTTTAAGTAATAAGGACACCAGAATTTAGAGTTTTTTACCCTGTCGGATACTTATTTTCAAAATGTTGGATTTTAAAATATTTGTGTGGGTTATATCGTATTTCTAGGAGTATTCAAGAGATCCGAAATGCAATAAATACAGTCAGCAATAAATACAGAGATTTGTAAGGCGGAGACGTTTGGGTAGCTCTGAATGACGAGGTCCTGAGAGCCGATGAGGATGAGCCAGAGCGGGCGTGGTTAGTAAAAAAAAAGGGGGGGTGGGTGATCCCTGAGAAAACCATCGTGGGTGATCCCAGCTGAATAGAACCCTGTTCACGTTTTAACCGTTCTGCCAACCGCACCCACTTCAAAAATTCATGTTGTCACGTGTCTATAATTGTGAACCCGAAAAATAATGCCACTGCATCATGTTTCAGAAACCGCACAATCGATTCCCATACATTTAGTTGCCTGGTAGGCCACGCCATAAATATATATGATTTAGTATATCAGGCACTTGTTTTTTAAAACGTCTCATGTAAATATTTTAGGGTAGGTTTTCCTGTGCACCTTATCATTTGACCAAGTTAAGCCAAACTTCACGTACTGACTGTACCTCTTGCAAGCACTGAATACGCAAATTTACAGCCTACTGTCCAGTATTTTGTAATCTAGCACCATACTAAATACAAAAGTTTTTACATCGTGTCTCCTGAGTTACTCAAAAAACTGTTTCCCAATTTAGCACACACGTGTAATACTACGCTAGGAAACCTAAGCATGTATATTGTAAGAAGACCAAGAACCATATTTTAAAAACGGAGATCTCATAAGTATTCTACTTTAGTACGTCATGTCTGCACAAGAAATGCATGAATTTCAGCGAATATTTTTTCTGCTGAAAGTGCTACATGAGAGTTAGATTTATTTATTTGTGACTTTTGGTCTGTCATTTTGTAACCTCACACTGCCAGAAGTAGATACATTTTTAATGAATCCCAAAAAATTAACGTACCGAAAGTAGTATACTGGTGCAGATATCATGAATTAATAAATTTTTAAGAAACTGTTTATTTTTTTTTCAAATATCTACAATGTTTCAATTGTTGTGTGTATTCTATCGCTGTAATAATTAAACTGGCTTGAACCCAAACGGTAAGTTCTTAGCGTGCACTCTATGCACTAATAACATTTTCTGTGTACAATATAAATATATCACCCGAAATTTAAAACTAAAATTTGGTTGCCTTTAACTTTTCAAACTATTACCTCTACATTTTGTATATAAACTACTTCAGAAGGCCGTCAAAAATGTCCATAAAATAGCTCCTTATTTTTCAAAGCGGCGGTGTAATTCTTTTATTATTGTATGCTATATATTTAGTAGTGTATATATGCCGAAGCGGGGACAACGCATTTGAAATGTGAGTCGTGTGGCTGTGGCTGTGGCTGGCGGTCTTCGGCTCGACTCGGACGAGCTCGGCAATCTTCGGCTCGATTCAGGGGTGGTCGGAAACTGTCGACTCAGGATTTTAGAACGTACCCGAAGGTGCTCAGCAGTTACGTCCACTAATTCTCCAAGCATATATGTTTATTTCTGGTATCCATATTGGTTTTATAGGCATAGGTATGACAAATCGAATATCTGTATTTATTATCCTATTTTAAAAATTAGTTTTTCCTTCTGGCAGAGCACCTACACGTTAAATGTACATAGTGTAAATTTTTGCTAACTATAATTATCGGATTTATTATGTCAGTTTTTTTTCTTTTAAAAAACTTAACAGGTAAATGTTTTTAACAAATTAAAAATTAAGCATTCGCTAAAATTTATATGCGCATTGACATGCGAAACCGTGCAAAACTATTTCTCCCCCCTCTCTCTCTTTCTTACAGCTTCTCAATTCACGCCAGTTTATCATCATATCTATATATTTTACTCTAGCAATTTTAATTCATCTAGTTGCCTTTTTTAATTCATGACGATAAATCGTGTGGTCTTTTATAAGTAATGATTGTCTAATTAACTTAAAACCGACCACCTCTCTGCCTCGAGTCACGCTGTAAGCAAAGTATGGTTCCCAAAGGCCCATCTGCCAAGACATACATGCCCAACATTTAAATCCTGAAAGGACAGCACAAGCCAATTTAAAAAAATACATAATGGTCTCAATCCATAACTTTTTTTTTTTTTTGAAGTTTTAGATCTGCACTTATTAGCACCTGAAAAATAATTTCCATGCATTTACACCATAGGCAGCGAAATGCCACTAGCAACCATTGTCCCGTAAAAGTAACACCATCGATTATTATTTTTAGTCCAGAAGGGAGATAAGAGTCATGTGCAAATGCTTTGGGATTGGTACTTCATTGTAAATGCACACTGATGAAGTGAACGAAGACGAATGTTTATTTATCTTTCCCCATATTTCCATAATAGCTATCCATGTGCTTGTTTAGGTACAAGCGAGATGCGTGGTACTTTATTTTTCTCCTATACAAGTAAAGGATACAAAATATTTATATATATTATAGTTTGTTGTGTTTTATGAAGGAGAAAATATACAATTTATTTTAAGGACACTTTAGCGTAACCACGTGTTACCATTGTGACTGATGTCTTTTCCAAAACTTATTATTTCAACTGTGAGTCTTTCTCTCTCCCTCTCTCTCTTTCTCTGGGCCCAAGCAGCGGTAGGGAGCTGGCATCCTGGACATCGAAGGCCAGCTCCTCGGCTACGTAATGTTTGCCCAGCAAATGACCATGCGAACATGCATGCACATTCACACAGTTATTATATTAGCCCGACTGCTACAGTTTCCAACATTTCTAGCTTTAGTGCGCCGATGGAAAAAAAATGATGATGACATCACATTGCTTGCTCGTGCAATCTCAGCTTCTACGAATATGTAAGGCGATTAGAGTTGCCCAACTTCATAGTTCATCCGAAGCGAGATCGTCTTCCCTTTCCTGGTCTTCGTGGCTATTATTATGGTTATTTATTCTAAGTTACACTGCTCGCTCATGTGTGGCTGTTATTCACTTGAAACCTCGGACTCAGCAGGTATATAAGGTGGGCAGAGCCACACAACATCACAGTTCTTCGTCTGATGCATGTTCGTTTCTCTCTCCTAACACACTCAGCTCTCAATTCGGTAAGTTATTTTACGCTGCACTGCTCGATCGTGATTGGCTGTTCGTCAAGTGACAATCGTGCTGAGCAGGTATATAAGGCAGGCAGAATCGTGTATCGTTTCAGTTCTTCGTCTGAAGCGACAGGTGACAGATCGTTTTCTCTCTCCTGACATTCTTAGCTCTCACTTCGATAAGTAATTCTACGTCACAATGCTCGCTCGCGATTGGCTGTTGACCATGTGACAATCAGGTTGAGCAGTCATATAGGGGGGGGGNCTTTGCCTGATGCGACAGGTGACAGATCGTCGTCTCTCTCCTAACCTTCTTAACTATCATTTTTGGTAAGTTATATTGCGTTTGGCTTATCCGTCACAGTATGCATGTTATAATTTGTCGTGTTCGAAATTGCACGTACATATTTTCGCACCAAAGTAATAATCTGCTCAATTTCACGTACCTTTCCGAACCAGCGAACCATCACAACATTTATGCAGTGTTATGTGACATCGAGCGTTCGTAGCTTTAAATCAAACTCACTGCAACATGTATTTTTTTTATATTTAGCTGCCTATGCCATGTGTGTGAAGTTAACTTATTGCGTAGCTCCTAAAACATTTAAACATATATATGTGTGTAATTTTTTTATTTTATATTTTCCCCGTAGAGATTAAGATGAAGCGTACATTTATTGATGTGTCTGCGACCAGCATCCCAACTTCGTCTTCGGCTGTACGATCGCTGGCTCCAGCTGGACTGCCTACGTCGTCGCCGATGCCATTCGCTCCACCATAGACTGGATCTGCAAATGCGATACATCGACACCCATGTCGCTTCTGCTATAAAACCTTCGTGTTCAACGACGATACTCACAGGCACGAGAAGTATGACTGCGCGAAGAATGCAGATACAATGACATATAAGAGTGGAAATTGCGACGTTACATTTGCTAGATGCGATAGTTTCTAGAGACAGGTGAAAACCTGTAATTTTACAGGAACTTCGCCTGCCAAAATGCGTCGTGTACAGTCTCCATAGTCATTTAAACCAATATCTCGCCGCGCCCAAGAATCTTGGCAGAGTCTGGGAAGACTAATGCTAATGGTTTCGTGGAGGCCGAAATCGCTTTCCGTAGTAATTTAAAGACGTATGTCGTACATAACAAGAGCGGTTCGTCAAAATATGTTTGTACATTTTTGGCTCGCATGTAGAAAAATGTTGTCAGGCAATTCACTAAGGAAGTGCGAGAGCAGAGCCCAATTAAATTTAATGTGTGGCTTGAGCGTGATCATGCTAAACCGGAATTCTTCAAACGAAGGTACGAACAAAATATCTTGTACCTGTGTACGAGACTGGTGAAATCAAAAAGGTTGTAAAATCCTGTATACGTCAGCGCCCCGGGGTTCGCTTTCGATGCCATGTTTCGGATGACAGGGATATATCTGGAGCTATTCACCGATTACAACTTGCATATGTTAATTGAAGAAGGGATCTATGGTAATGTGGCACAGTGTGTCAAACGACATGTGGTGGCAAACGACATCTATGTGCCAGAAACATATGATCCATGCAAGTCAACGACATACATACGAGTACCTGGATGCCAACAACCTGTGCGGATGGGCCGTGTTGTCCTCGAAACGAGGATAACTAATGTTTCTGAACGTCCAACGTCGTGGATTCGATGCGAGAGAAAAAGGTGCAACCCTCTTTCCTCTTATAATGAACATATGCAAATAATTTGTATTCGTATATGCCTTCTCGATTCTCGTAAAATAGTAGTGTGAGCATACATACATCTAGGTGGCACGCAAGCTAAAATTATTATAAAAAATTGAAGTTTACACCCTTTTGAAACAGAACGAGTTGCTAGGACAAATGGGAACAAGTAAGGACTCGACCAAGAAACCATCCTGGCATTCACTTGGAGCAATTTAAAAAAAAATCTACGTAACGAGTCGAGTATGCAACCCGGGTCCTCCTGAATATGAGTCTCCCCTGGTGTTGATTTGTGCGTGCAGATATCATCTGTGTTTATTATCCTATGAATTAAAGTTGGCGTGTGTGAGAAATAAAACATGCTGCTGGAGAGACAAGCCTCCCGCGGAAAACCACACAGCTCTCCAGCGGTCAGTGCGCTAGGGCAAAGTTCAATTCAACACCTGGTGCTGCGCGGCTGGACGTGTGCGCGAGCTCAGATTACGACTGCACGTGTCTCTCGTTTACTTCTGTAATGGGACTCGTGACTAATTCTTTAAGTATGCTTTGTCGTAATAGTTTTTCAATGTGTCTATCAGTCAAGCCTGCAATTGGGATATTTCGGGCCCTGTATGTGTGTGTATTTGACTTTTGAGCAAGTGGAGAATGTACCATTTTTTTCTTATTTCTTAGTTTCACAACATTACAAAGTATCTTTGGTTTCACCGGAATTTTTTTAAAAAATGTCACATTTGATTTTTTTTATACAAAAAAAACCAAAGGTGGAGTTCGAGCCAGAATTTATTAACAAAATACTTGTACATAGAATTTATTTTCTACATTCGAAAAGGATTAACATAACTCTAACATTCCATGGCCTCCGTAATACCCTGGTTGCAATATGCTCTATTTTTTTTCGCACTTGTGAAGTACTTCCTTATATATCTCGACTAGGTTGAAGGGTGGTAAATGAGAGCTGTATGAGCGTATCTTTGCTGGAATTCGTTTTGCGGTATAAATCTGCATGATGGACTAGCATCTCGGAAATAAAACTATGTTTTAATTCACGTAATTCATAAATAGTGAATGCTATTGACACCTGCTGGACTAGAGGCCACATATACACATGCACAAGTTCGCATGTCACTTTTCAATTGGCGGATCAGATATATCTCTTAATGGAGCGAGCGCACACGAATGTATGAAAATACAGAAATTTTGTTTGCCGAAGGTTACAGTTTTTATTATTGTGTACGTGTGGGGGGTATATACCTTTACTTTAGCGTCTCCTCACGGTATACAATGTTCTCTCACGCCAAACTTACTATACGTACATTATTTGTACGTATCAAGAGTTTTATATCCGGACACTGGATATAGAGCTAGAAATATCGCCGTACGTGGAGTAACCCTACGGGAATTTTTTTCCCCTGCTTAATTTGCTAATGTATTGATTTTAAACTTGGGAGTAAATGTTTTTTAATTATGAGCGTCTAGGCCTTGGTGGGGTGGAATGTACGGGATCCTTCACTGTGCATATCAAATACCGTGGGCGTAGCAAAGTGGTTTTAACTTGCTTTTGGGTTTTCGAGCCAGGATTACTTTATAGAAAGCTGCATAACGCGACACATTATTTTTTCCAACATGAATTTTAAGCAAAATGTATTGTTTTAACGGGCAAGCATGTTGTTTAGAGGGAGAGAGGCACTTGGTTATTGATTTTCGTGAATATTTACCCCGAGTCTCGCTCTTCCTATGATTCTTTCTCGTGAAGTATATTTCCAGTATGAGGTTTTACAGTATTTTCGATATTTTGCCTTTCGGTTGGAATACCTTCCTTTTGTTTAATGGAGTTGGTTTTGCAAAGCTTCGTTCGAGTCACAATTTTAATTATATTAGTGGCGTGTTTATGTGGAGAGCCAACAGCGACATTTAACTCCATTAGGACTAAAATTATGCAAATATCCTTCTAATACCCGCTCTCGTTGTGGAAGCATGGGTCATTAGACTGTGATGGAATGCCATTTGGGCCTCCACGAAACCATTTTCATTAACCAACCCAGACCCTGCCACGATTCTTGAATGTGATGTTTTGTGAGAAGTACACTCGTACGCTGCTGGGAAAGGAGACTGTAGACGACGGATTTTGGCAGGTGAAGGTCCTACAGCAATGCAGGTTTTTGCATGCCTCTGAAAGATATCGCACCTGGCAAATTCCATGCCATATTTTACACACTTATATATCACTCGATTTGCATTATTCGAACATTCATACTTTTCGTGTCTTAGAACACATCTGGCGAATGAAAATAAAGTGTTACGGTAGCGTCATGTGTACTGAGTTAACGCCTTTGCAAATTAGATCAGTGCTAAATATAAACATTAAAAAAAACCAAGTTCTAGTACCGTATTTTATGAGGTTACATATTCCTCCAAAGACTAGATGGCCCAAACCGATACTCCAAATTTGAGCAGATTTGTAATTTCGCTGGAAAATATATGCGTATTACGTGCACGCTTGATAATATCCTGCGACCTGATGTAATTAAATATCTGAACTTACCAGTCAGAATGCTAAAAGACGAGGGGTGAGAGAGCGATCTGTCACCTCTGGCATTAGACGATAAACTGTGCCGAGAGTCGACATTGTTCCCATTATAACCTTTCCACACACCAGCACGCTCTGGCGGAAAATGCTGAAAACAAGAGCTAGGGTGAATAATTGGTCGGACTAAAGTGGTGTGGTGAGGGGTAACAGAAAAAATGCTCAATTTCAATTGTAATTAGTTATAATTAAAATGAAAAATGTTTTTGGCTCGGTCTTAATTAAAGTTTTTAATACAAAAATTATCGATTTTATTAATTATGAATGTAGGTATACCGATGATTCGAAAAATTAATTTTTTAAATAGGATGAAAAATTACAGATTTTCCTATGTCTATAAATATGAGTGTCGTCAACTCACCTGGTGTTGAAAATATAATCCAATATAGAGGGCACTGACAGCACCACCTCCACATATACTTAAAAATGTAAACCAATATGGCTGCCGCGTGGAGGCTAAATAGGCAGTTCGCCTGGTGACAAAATCAGTAATTAATACACTTGCACCACCAAGGTGTTGAGAAGGTAAACAAATACCAAACGAAAAAATACACCAAGATGGTTGCATACGACGGAATGTGCAATGGCGAGGGGAGTGATGGTGTGGGGCGAAGTGAGGGGTTCGAACTAATTTGAGTAATTAATGCTGGGGTGAGTAATTAACCAATGAGAATCATGGGTGTGGATGGAGGAGTGGGGAAATTGGGCAATTAAATATATTGGAAGGGGTGGAGCGAACACGACTAATTGGTCGAACGAAGATGAGTAATTATCCAACGAGTGAGATAAGTGAGTGAATAGATTTGGGTGGCTCTTAACAGCGAGGTCTTGACAGCCGATGAGGGTGATTAAAGTGAGTATCTAGCAGAGCTGGAATAAAAGGGCGGGGAAAACGGGAAATCCCTGAGAAAACCCGCCGACCAGCGGCATCGTCCGGCATAATTCCTACATGCGAAAATCTGGAGTGACCCGGCCGGGTATTGATCCCGGTTCGCCTTGGTGGGAGGCGAGCAGGCTAACCGCTCAGCCACAGCGGTCCCAATTTGCCAATGAGAATCATTGGTGGGGGTGAAGCGAGCGTTGCTAATTGGTCGAACGAAGTTGAGTAATTAGCCAATGAGAATCGTTGGTGTGGGTGAGTAATTTATGGAGGCCTACCGACTAATTAACCAATGAGAATCATGGGTGGGTGTGGATTAATTGGGCAATTAAATATATTGGAAGGGTTTTGTTTTGGGTGTCAGTCGTCTGTGGGGCGTGGTGCAAGGGGAAGACCTCTAGAAATGTAAGTTTTTTAAATAAAATTTTAATAATACATTTTTTATAGTAAATTTTTAATAACAAAACTTTAATAATAATTTTTTAAATAATTTTAATAAATTTATTTTTTAATTTTTTTTTTGTTTTTAAGGTCCAAAGTCACGGGGGTAAGTTCAAAGGTCAATGTCACCAACATCTGACATTGTGGATAACATGGCCACCGGGAGACCGGAATGACAGAGCATGAACAGCTCCGACGCCCAATGCCCTTAGCCATAACTCTCCACTTCTATTTTACTATTGCCATATAAGTAATAAACACAGTGTGTAGATTCCACCGCACTCGGAAGTTAACGTCTAATTCTAAAGTAAATATATTTATTGGCTATTATTCCAAATGAGAGGGTTTTCAAAAATGCTCACTTTACCGTGAATAGCATATAATTCGTTTACTTCCCCTCACCCCGGTAACGGACACGGAATAGAAGAAACCTGGGACGTGTTCAGCGGTTAGAACAAACATTCTGCCTTCTCCCTCTCCCGCCCCGCCCGACAATCCACACACACGTACGGAGCGTGTGTTTCCTCTCGCGTGCTGGCTTGAGGAGTAGATATCCTTCCTCCCATGACATTTTCCGGGACATGAAGACATTAGCGTCACTTCATCTAGACTCATAACTCTTTTCGCCTCTTCCCTTCTACGTGCTTCGCTACCACAGACGTAGTATATGGGCTGTTCATGGTGAACTAAGCACTTTTGACTGCCCTGCTTAATACTTACATGTAAGTATATCGTATATGCTTCCACCGTATGTACAATTAACATTGCGATGTGCCTGATCAATTTATTCATGCGACGGTAAAGTGAAACTGTGTTATTATTATAAAAGCATATATTTTATTAATTTTCTTATTCTTACGACAATGTGTATTAAAATACAGAAATCAAAAGATATAATTTCAGTATCTACAAATATTTGCCTTTTTTTTTATTCAACGTTAAGCCATGGAACTACTTTTCTTCCATCGATACCAACTTTAGTGGCCGCATGCCAGTCATTGTGCATGCTAAAATGTACGCATGTCATGGCAGTGACATTTTTCATAGGTTGATTTCAAAAGTGGACAATTAACGGTGAACAGTCTGTAGATAGAGACTTGTAAATCGCGAAAACCTTTTGAGCCCATATCTATATCTTCCAAACCACTATAGCATCCTCGTCGTTTTATGATTGTATGGTGCATTTCTAACCAGATTGGCATTTTGCAAGTGATCATCAAGGTTCATTTAACCATTTCAGACCCACTTTAATTTACGGTTTTGGGTGTTGCAAACAAAAAAATGTTATGATGCTTGCTATACTTTGTTCGGCACAACACTTGTTTCGTTTTCACATCCAGTGGGTTATAGTCTATATGTATGTTCGGCTACAGTAGTATCAACCAACTATGACCTAGACCAAAAAGATGGTTTGCGAATAATTTACCCACATGCAAGATCATTGTTCATTGGTAGAGCCAGTGACTTTTCGCGTAAAAATCGGAGCACACAGTAGACTTCAATACTATATACACACCTCAGCTGTTGTTATATCTCCATTGTCTGCTGGTGTCGTGTCCGTCTTTGACCAAGCCACTCAGGACTAAGTAACTGCGACACTGAACCTTCGTGATTCGTGCGCAAGCGGTTAACACGGGCCAGACAATTTTTTAGCCAATCAAAGAAGCTGGACGACCCTACGGTGCTTTGGACTGTATCTTGTCTCGAAATCTTTTCGCGAAATATCACTGCCCCTAGTCATTGGGTTTCGCAGTGTGCAGTGCATAACAAAAATTACCTGCACGTTCGTAACGTACTCAGTTGTGTGCACAGGTTCGGAATGGGTTAAGAGTGTCAAAATTATCTTTGGTCCAGTGAAATGGGTAGGGTCACGTGTTTTTCGCGAAAACATTTATGCGCGGGCTAGACTTCAACTTGTTACGTGTAATCTTCCAAGTTACTTTTGATGTCAGCTGCGTGTCTGCGTGGGAATAAATTTCCTACTCGACTGGTCTAATTGGAATAAAGTTACCCTGACACTGAAAGTCCGTGATTCGCTAGCAGACAGTTGAGAAGCGTGCGAGTTAAAATCTTCCAACCATGATATTGGTTCTGAACTAACGTGTTTCGGAGTAAAACTAGTCGTGGAATCTTCGCGAAATAAAACAGATTGCCCTATAAATGGAAAATTAGCTTTATACTCATACTACAACCGTTAGAGAAATAAAATTTCCAGACATTTGCACAGCGCGTACAAACCTAGGAAGCAGTAAACTTTATCTGCGATCTAGGGCCACCTGTTTTTTTCGCGAAAAGATTTATGCGCAGACTATATAACAACTTCGCACGTGCATAATTGTAAATTTCGTTTGACTATTGGCCGCGTGTCTGTGCAAGAAGATATTTTCTACTTGATTGCGCCAGTGAGAATTAAGTTATACCGACGCTGAACGTTGGTGATTGGCTGGCAGACACATAGGGTGTGTGAGAGGAGAAATAATACATCCAAGAAATAGGTTAAGAACTAACGTGTTTTGAAGTACAACTAGTCGTGGAATTTTTTTCGCGAAAAACAGGTGGCCCTAAATCACCTCTGTGTAGTCTGTCCCGCGTACAATACGGAGTTATCCTCAACTCCAGGAACAATATTGTGAGAAAAGGAAAAAACATAATAAGGCCTATGCTATCGTTGTTATTAACAGAGAGACATGTCCTTAAAAATTGGGAATAAAAATTTGTAATTTGTAAAATGTCGGAAACTAAGTCAGAGGAGATAACAAATTCGTATTAGTGTTAGAGTGATTTGATATTTGCTATTTGTGAACATTTGGCGGATGGTAATATCACCAGTCGTTAAGAAATTACGGGTGTCTAGAGACATGCAAAATTTGCGTTATTATTTAGTAACAGGCTATGCGATTCACTGCACTATTCCTACTTGAGCGCTATTCGCGATTTTATTGGTTACTGGCAACTATACGGCGTCATTTACCCGTGTGATCGCTTCTGCAGATTGGTTGCTCTGCTGACGTGGCTTCACTATTGGCTAAACGCGACCTTGAAAAGTGCCATATGAGTTGTCGACCAATGGCAGAAGTAGAACTACTATACAATATGTTGGAGTTCTGCTTGCAGCGAAATAATAACGCGAATTTTGCAGGTCCCAACGGGTGTCGTGCTATTCTACATGAGAACTACTTTCTTACTAGATATTACCAAAACACCTATCTTATCTCTGTTTATATTCGTACTGGTTATAAATGAGAAATATACTGTAGGGTATAAATAATATAAATAAATAATAAGTCTAAGTTCAATTTAACCATAAACAAGATACTTTTATGTTAATACGAGTATAAAACGCTCATGATGCGTGAAATATTTAGGAAACATCCAAACACGTCATAAATAGGAATCCGATGAAAAATAACGTTTTCCCCAAGTGGCTGTAAATGTCTGACTTATTGCGTTTTAAAGTCTGATCACACCAGCTGATATAAAATATTTTAATGGCATTATCAATGATGAGACAATCCTGATAAATCGAATAATGTGATCAAAGCACTTGTAATTAATTTTATATGCGCGACTAGCAGACACACAACAAACACTGCGAGCTTATCTCGCTATCTGAAAAAGCTAATTATTTCAAATCCCTGCAAATAATAGTGGTCATTGTTTTATGAAAAAGACTGTTAAAATGTGAAATGCGTTTTCAATGTTCTAAAGATTTATGTAACGATACATCAAAAGAAATATGTCGAAATAACAATATCGACGGAAGAAATTTCTAATAAATTTAATTTTTATCCAAAAAAAGTAAAAAAACATTTAAAACAAACTTTGACATCTGTTGAAGTAGGTATTAAAGTCGTTGCAAAGTCATTTATAGTTTTCAATCAAACCCGATACTTGGCTAGGCAGAGATTAGATTTCAACTTCTGGCCTTATTAAATTTAAATCTTTTCGTCAAATTTGAAGTGAAACTACAAGTGAACCAAGACAATAAACCTCCAAAATATACTCTTGATATACTAAGGAGACAAATTATTTTAGTTGTACCCAACATTTTTACATTGGTCCTAATTTTTAAATAGTTTGGCACCATATACTAAATTAAAATACTCATAATTTTGTTAATTTTTGTAGGCCTAAAAAAGTAACATTGTATATTTTATACGTTTATAGATAGGGGTACTGTAGGGTCGTCCAGCTTCTTTGATTGGCTAAAAAATGTTCTGGCCCGTGTTAACCGTTTGCGCACGAATCACGAAGGTTCAGTGTCAGAGTTACTTAGTTTCTGAGTGGCTTGGTCAAAGACGGACACGGCACCAGCAGCCAATGGAGGTATAACAACAGCTGAAGTGTGTATATAGTATTGAAGGCTACTGTGTGCTCCGATCTTTACGCGAAAAGTCACTGGCCCTACTTATAGATCATAAGAAACACTTTAAACGTACTAAAAAAATATAGTAACTATTTTATACTTGAATAAGTTTAAAGGAAGGAAAGAAGAATAGTTTGATCATACGGCGAGAGGAAAGGTAAATTGTATCTACTGGAATCGAACGAATTCAACTTCAGCTACAACGGAACGTATATGTATTGCAGATATAAAATTACAATTTGATTTCGTGGCCAACGCGCTTAAAGTTAATAGATATTTTACTCAAGTGCACTCTGATTTATTGTATTTCCGTGATTACGTCACATTGATCGTGGGAACAACCTTTGTAAATCACTAGCACAAACCTGAACGGCATAGTCAACGAAGGGCCGTCTTTACGGGGAAGCGGACCTTTTAAAAAAAATGGGTTTCCTAAGCACTTATGGCAGCAGGATAGCGGATCGTAAATGCGCCTTTGAAACTCGCCAGCGAGGAAGACAGAATCGCCCGAAACGCAGTTTTACCACGCTTTTATAGCCACGCCTCCACGCAGGGCTATCTGGGTACAAATTTCCATAAACGCATGGCCCCGCCTTAATGCGCAGCCGGGCCACAAAAGACCGCGAAAACACAGCCCAATAAAAATGGTAATGAATATCAACGGTCTTAAGGGTATGTCCTGCCCGCCATATTGTATTCATTGATTTCTTACTAAGGAAAGGGGGTGGGGGATTTTTATTAGGAAAAATTACGAGAGTGTATTTAATGACGTAGCCGTCATTGCGGCTGTGCGCGTTCGGAATACACGTATCTTATTTCTGTTTGTACTTTTAAAACCGCCTGTTTCTCGACGTAAGTTATTTGCCATAAGTATCTAAATAATACGAGTAAACCCATGTATAGTACCAGACCTGTAAATTTTTGCGGATTCATTTAATATAAGATTAAGACATCAAAAAGTTGTGCATTTGTAGTGTTTCCTACAATGGGCCTTTGTTTATTTCACACGTCCTGCAGGAGTCAGTCTCCTGTGGCGAATACGGATTGTGAGAAGGGGAGGAGCGATAGGTGGTAACTTTTGAACTTATAAACCTAACCTCGAGTATATAAATGCGTTCTAATAAAAAGCTGCAGTTGAGAGATTTGGGCGGCTCTTAACAACGAGTTCTTGAGAGTCGATGAGGGTGAAATGAGGTGAGAATGGAGCAGCGCCAGAATGCAAGGGCGGGAGAAACGGGAGATACCTGAGAAAGCCCGCTCACTAGCGGCATCGTCAGGCACGATTTCCACTTGCGAAAATCTGGAGTGACCCGGCCGGGGATTGAACCCGGTTCGCCTTAGAGGGGAGCAGAATAACCGCTCAGCCACCGCGGCCCCTACTGCTCAAAGGGTTAAATAGTGGTAGTAGTTAGAAATAGTTGTTTCTGGGACAACGGCGTTGGTGTGGGGATCGGGGATCTGTGACCTTGACCTTCGATGACATCTTTGTTTCCCCTTTTTCCCCATTTTTCCTATAAATTTCCTTTTTCCCCCAATAAACGTTAAAATTTTCCGAATTTCCCTCACAATTTTCCAAATTTCCAAAAAAAATTTCCCATGCACAATTTGGATGTTTTGCACAATACGGATGAAGTCGCCTGAAAATTGTGCAATGTCAGCCGGAATGTGCAATCAGGAAAGCGATGCTCTCGTCTCTGATTGGCTGCGCGAAGCTCTCGAAAAGATGTCGTCTCTGATTGGCTATGCGTGGCTCTCGAAAGGGTCTCTTCACTGACAAGTCAGTACCATTCATGTTAGATGAAGAATGTTCGTGCTCACTGCCCCCTGTCATACAACTTCTCACATCGTATAAGCATAGTTGACTCTAATTTCCGAATCGTATAAGATATAGTCACCAAATTCATAACATACGCATCATCCCCGACAACGAAAATTATCACAGGGTCATTTACGCCCTGTATGCACTTATAAGCATAGTTGACCATAATATCCGAACTTTTTAAGATACAGGCATCAAATTCGGAACATAGACATTACCCCCAACAACGAAAATTAACACAGTGTCATTTATGCCCTATACATACTTATAAGCATAGTTGACCATAATTACCGAACCATTTAATATACAAGCATCAAATTCGTAACATAGGTATAATTCCCGACAAAGAAAATTATCACAGACTCATTTATGCCCTATACATATTTATAAGCATGTTGGTCTAATTTCCGAACCATTTGAGGTAATGACACTAAATTCGTAACATAATAATCATTCTCGGCAACGAAAATTATTGCAGCGTCATTTATACACTATCCATACTTATAAGCATAGTTAATCATAATTTCCAGCCCTTGCAAGACACAGTCGTCAAATTCATAACAAAGACATCACTTCCGACATCGCGAAAGGGGTGCATCTCTGATTGGATATGCAAGCCTCTAAAAAGGGTAACTTCGCTGACAAGCCAGCAACAAGCCATCTTGGCTGAAGAATGTTCGTGTTCATTGCCCCATCATACAACTTCGACGAAGCGAGTGGCTTATCATAAAGGATGCTGCTGCACACAACGATAAAGGTGCCTAACATGATACGCGGGGCTCTCAACAGAGTCTCGTCACTGGCGAAGCTAGGTGCCTTACGTGTTATACGAAGCTCCTGTATTTGCCGCACACAGCGATAAAGGGGCCTAACATGTTACACGAGGCTCTCGAAAGTCTCGTCACTGTTGAAGTTGGCAGCTTATCATAAAGGATGCTGCTGCACACAAAGATAAATGTGCGTATTATGTTATGCGAAGCTCCCATCTTTGCCGCACACGATGATAAAGGGTCCTAACATCTTATGCGAGGCTCTCGAAAGTCTCTCGTCACTGACGAAGCTAGGGGTCTAACATATTATGCGAAACTCCCATCTTTGCCACACACAGCGATAAATGGGCCTAACATGTTACACCAGGCTCTCGAAAGAGTCTCGTCACTGATGACGCTGGTGGTCTGTCATAAAGGACACTGCCGCACACAACAATAAAGGGACATAACTTGCTATGTGCTGCTCCCATCTCTACTGTACACGCCAATAAAGGGGCCTAGCACGTTATGCGAGGCTCCCGTTTCTACCACACACAACGATAAAGCGACCAAACATGTTGCGCGAGGCTCCCATCTCTACCACACACGACGATAAGGGGTCCTATCATGTTACGCGAGGCCTCGTGTCTATCGCACACAGCGATAAAGGGGCCTAACATGTTTCTCGAGGCTCTCGAATTAGTTTCTAACGAAGGTGGTGGCTTATCATAGAGGATGCTGCTGCATACAACGATAAGGGTGTCTAACATGTTGAGGCTCTCGAAATGATATTGTCTGTCCATCATGCAACTTCAACGAAGCTAGCTACCTATCATAAAGAACACCGCCGCACACGCCGATAAAGGGGCCTAACATGTTACGTGTAGCTCCCATCTCTGATTGGCTACGCAAGGCCCTCGAAAGGAGGTCTGCCTCCCTACCAGTCCCTACCATGACATCCCCGACAGCGAGGACCCCCTTCTTCACACACACGCCACTTTCCTACATCTCGCAGCATTGCCCTTGTACACATGCATCCGTACACACAAACTATGAATGATGACTGAATACAGCTAACAATCAAATGTAAGGAAAAGTTTTCTCAGCCAGCGCTCGGTGGACTAGACACATTATTATGCAGAAACTTTCTCGAGCAGCGCGCGATAAACGGGAACGCACTACCGGGCCCCCATATTGGCCATGACTGAATTACAAGTCGCGCGGAGACCGAGAAATCTTCTCATTCCTGCAACAAGCAAAATTACTGCGGTGTCAAATATGACCTAAGCGCACTTATAAGCACAGTTAGATGTAATTTCTAAACCGTGTAAGATACAGACATGGCGCTACTCCCCATCTGGGTCTACAGTTAATGTTTATGGCACAGACTGTAGGGTGCCTTGAGGTTAAGGGTATATCACACAATGACTTCATCACGACTTCTTAGTTTTGAACAGGTTTATTTAACGGGAATTTACTCATACATTCCCAGCACTGTTGCGGGACTATACATACTTACTGCCGAGAATTTACTCATACATTACCGCCCTGCGAGTTCACACCTGAAGGGCTGGTTACAATGTTCTGGCTACCTTTCCGATGCTGTAGGGGCATTAGGTGACAGGATAGGTCCCTGAGTGATGACGGGATTACTTATATGCACATGTCACATTGTAGTTGTTCTGGCAGTTGAGGTCTCGTGAGTTGGATGTCCCGGATGCGTTATGGCAGTTGATGAAGTCTGGTGAGCTGGATGGCCCTGTTAAAAGACCTCTGTGGTTGGCTTGTTACACGCAGCTGGCTTCCTTTCGACATGGCGCTTATCGTTGAAGCTCACCACTCGCTCCCGTTCTAGGCGTAGGGTAGTAACTGACTACTTACTACCCTATCACGTCCCAGCGAGGGACCCCGTGTGCGGGCCCCCATCCGTCCTTCGCGGCTATGGGCTGCACTGGACTATCCCACTATCTCGACATGGCATGTCTCGGTGAAGTTCGCCACTCGACTCCGCCTTCTCGGTGCATTGTAACTGACTGACTGATGTGGTAACTGACTGGCTGACTCGTGTCCCGGCATGGTGATACTACTCGTCCGATGTTACTCTGGTAACTGTCTCTGATTCTGCCCTGCGTTTCGCGTCTCATGTCCCGATTTGGCTGACCCCTTAATGTCGCGACTGAATACCTGCTCTTCCCGGGGTGGCAGTACCGAACTCCACGCGAACCTACTGCTCATTGCTTCTCTGACGGACGTGGCCGGGTTCCGATCTTCCCGGCCTTCTCTGTTGTGATTACGACTGACCTCTCTGTGCAGTGCTGAGGAACTGCGCGTCGATCTACTGATCTACTGTTGTACTGCTGTACTGACGATAACGAACTGATCTGAACTGATGATAATAATGAACTGACCCCCACCCTCCCCGCAAAGCTCCCACATTTGTCCCCCTGTTAGTGGAGGGGGAGGTGGGGGAAAGCAGTACAATGCACTTCTAACACACACCATGGTTCGTGAAGGTTGGGGGGGAAGGTGGTCTGCACCCTGAAACTTACACTGTCAGCTTATTCTTCCATGGTGTGTGTCTGCATTGTCCCGTGGTTAGCTAAGGGGGGAGGATTCGTAGCACCCCTTCCAAGCTTGTCAGCTGTTTCTGGGTGCGTGTTTTCCACTTCGGGCGGAATAAGCCTGACTATCATGTAATTTCTCGGTGTTTCCAAATCTCACGCGGCTTGCTAGGGGGAGGTAGGAGAGGAGGGTGGGAGTTGGCCTGCGCTGCAGCGACATGTGCAAGGGCCTGGCTGCGCTACATCATCTCGGCCTGACCTCGGGATATGCGAACGAGCGACACATGTCTTCCGAAACCACTACACTGGTCCAAGCTGGCAGGTGGGAGGGTTAGTGACAGTGCCGCTCCACTTAATACTCCCAACCACGCCACACATCAGACATAAAATTCGTAACATAGTCATTACCCCCCACATTACGAAAATTAATGCACGGTCAAGTATGGCTTAAGAGTAATTATATGTATAGTTGGGTGTAAGTACCGAACCATTTAAAATACAGTCGCCATATTCAAAACATAGGTATCATCCCCGACAACGAAAAATGTCGCAAGTGTCAAGTATGTCCTTAGGAAACATAAAAAAAAAAAACTGATGGAGCTAGAGTCGGTAATAGTGAGATCTGTGTTTTGCTACCACATCAAGAAGTTTTGTAAAAGCTAGAATATACGTCGACTTGAGAAAGAACGATTGATCACAAGGACCAACCACGAAAATGACTACAATACAACTAGTGTGATACGCATTACACGACTTGTAAAGACGGTTTTTCTTTTCTTGTCACACAAGAGAAACATCGCTGTTACATGCTGATGATAACAGATATAAAAATAATTATAAAACAAATAGTTATATGCATTTAACAACCTATATATAATGTGGCATATTATGTCAACAATGTGCACATTACATTATGTTAGGCGAAGAAATTTCAGTTGTGAAGTGCATGAACGATAAGGTCAACACGACTTTACACTGATTCAAACTGATCTAAAATAAAATTAAAATCAAAATATTTATAAGCGCATATAAAAGTGAGCATCATGTAAAATGAACAACATTTCGTTGTCGAGCATGGTGGAGCAAAGCAGGTCGATACTACTACATTCATCTACTACAAGCGTGTACTCCGCTACAATATTGATATGGAATCAATGGTTGAAGACTTGCCATCTGTAATAGCAAGAAACCCTGAATAGACACTACAAGCAATACAGTATCATCGTTAATACTGCGATTGTGTACTCTGCTACAATATGAAAATGGGATCAATGGTTGAAGACTTGCCATCTGTAACACCGAAAACAGCAAGAGGCCCTGAAGAGTCGTTGCAAGCATTACGATATCAATGTCATTATTGTGGAAATAATTTTAGTCAAAGTTGTAATGCATGTTGGCATGAAAGTGCCTATTGCATGTTCAGCCCAGCAAACAAAGTGTTCCTCTGTGATAACTGTGATTATGTGTTTACCCGCAGTGATATCCTACATAGGCATAACAAGAAGTGCAAACGGTGTGTTTGCCGTTCATCGGGAATCGAGTGCATGTATTGCGGCAAGACATTCAGTAAGCACACATGAATATAGTAACTGCAAATTTGCCATCGTCTACAAGCCCTACCCATGCAATAACTGCTGTGCAGTATATGAGGATAAAAGTAGCTTGCATGCTCACAGCAGGAATTGTTCTGCAAGAAAACACCTACCGTAAATGTTCCGCTCGAATGAAGAATATGTTGAGCATGTAGCAAAATACTGTTTTATATTTAATACATCCGTAGCGTCTTTTGTTAATGCTTAGTGGCATAGACTATATGATGCCTGAAGGTTAAGGGGTTTGTAATAATGTAGACTTTGGCTGTTTCAATTTGAAGGACGAATATATTGTCTCGGATATATTCACAAATAAACAACATCAACACTTGAGAGGTGTGGTACTCTAATAATCTGGTTACTCGGATTGACTGCTAACGACTTCGTGATGGAGGGGGGCTTCTCTTGACGGCGTACTGAATACTTATCTCTTGCTGCGAGTGCTGTCAGCTGTGGTGGGTGAGCTCCGGCGATGGGCGGCCTTTGGAAAAGGCCCGCTGTTGCTGCCGTCTCACTGTGGTGATGTTCTACTGACGTGGCCGAGGGTCCGATTTGCCCCCGGCCAAAAATGGCGCGGCTGACCTCTCTCTGCGCATCGATCTTCAACTGGCTGCTCGATGGTCTCTTGATATAACCTCTCTGCACGGTACTAGTGAACTGAACTGATCCCCACTACTCTCGAAAAGGGGTTTTTATGCTCGCCAGCCTCCACCATTAATTGTCGGCACGTTTCGCCTTGTGGGGGGCAGGAGGTGAGGGGGTATGATGCAGAAAAATGCCTTTCAAAACACGTGTCCTGGTTTCTGAAGGTTTGGTGGGGCGGGGGGTGTTCTCGGCACCAATATCCAGCTCCTCAGCTATTTCTTCCGTGGTGCGTATTTTCTGAGGTAAGGCGAAATACACATGATTATTTGGTGATATCGCGTGAAACCTCTGTGCTCCACAGATCTCACGGGCAGGCGAGAGGCCTAGGGGGGTGAAGGGGGGTGGCAGGGAGGCCTACACAGCAGGACGCACGGCAAGACATGTGTAACTGCAGTCCATTCTGGCTGTTCACCTGCTTCGTGACACGTGTCTCTACCCTGGTTATGCGGGGNGGGCCAGCGTCGCTCTACTATCCCTAAACCGTCACACAACATATTCTTATTATGACAAATCTGTAAATAAAGGTAAAAGTGTATACATTATTTCTGTGTTATTCATGTATCATAACCCATGGTAATATTAGGTTTATATCCATCACTAGGAAAAAAAACAGATTTTGTCTAGGTCTGAAAGTGCATTAATAGTGTTTGTATAGTGACAAGCCTCGAACACAGTTACCTATTGGCAGGAAATTTCCGCTGTGAAGTGTAGGACACTGTAAAAACCATAGAAAATTGTTATAGTGGTCAGATAATGTTATTAGATAACATGACAAACAGAAATATGAAATCACTTGCAGCACTCAGATACCGAGCTAGCATACCTACCTAAAGAATTCCTTCTCGCATATGTACCACACGAAATAAAATCCGTCTACAAACACCTACCTGGCTATGTGCAGCAGGACAAAGAGATTCCTTGCTGTCTCCCATGCCTAGGATGTTTTCAAGATAGCTTGCTGATGCAAACAGATATTAATGAAAAGAGTTATAACCTTTTAACAACCTTTGTATATTGCGTGAGCATTGTATGATATACCTCACTTTTACGAAGCTGAGAAGCACAGGTCCGATCAGGTTGACACTACTATGTATTGATACAAACAGATATAAAAAATGTAATGGAAAAATAGTTGTAAACACTTGACAACCATCGCAATTACATATTACATAAGCGCCGGGCCTGTACGCTATGTGTTAAATGTTGATATACAATACCAGCACGCTCTGGTCAGTACAACAGAATACCAAACAACTTCCTTACAAACCGACTGAAAAGAAACCATTACAATCAGAGTACAACACTAGCAGTGGAATGCGCCGCCCAGGACGTCGTGCGCTCAACATGAAATATGTGTGGTGGTAACAGAAAACAAGTCGAGAAAGAGTTGTGTTAGACTCCGGGTCACACACACACACACACACACACTTTTCCTTTACGAGAGGAATTCATTTATACATTACAAGGTATCAGTTTATCCCGTTTTAAATACTACTATATATATATATATATATATATATATGTATATATATATATACATACCCATACTTATTTGAATTCAGAGCATTTATAGTGTTAGAACTGTAAGCACATATGAAACAACATACATTCAAACCATTCGTCACGCAAGAGAGATGACACTGCTATGCGCAGATTATAGGAAAAAACACATGTACCCTGGCAGAATTGGAGACAGTGAATCATCCTTTAAATTAAGGTATTGTACCTTCAAACCTCAGAGAGAGTCCGATCAGTTCACAGGTAAAAAATACAACGTGATATGTGATTTTAAAAAAAGTGTATATTATATACACATATTTAAGTATCTAGTTCATTTTGCATTCATAACAATGAACTATATCTCCCATAAAATATTTTCGTACATCAGCATACTCAATGTATCTTCATCTCGAATATTTACAACATGTCGGACATTTATAAGTAGGTAACAAGCAGGTCACGTCGTGACAACCCGAGACGGACAACACGTACATTATGTTAGGAGAAAAAAAATTCCATTGGGAAGTGTGGAACGTTAGGACAGCACTGCCATGCACACTGATGCAAATTAATATAAAAACATGTAAAGGATAATAGTTACAAGCACTTACCAACCATTGCAATCATCATATATTACACGTCCATGACCCTTACGAGAGGAATTCAGTTATGCAGAACAAGGTAACCATTTATTCCGTCCGAATACAACTAGCAGTAAATATTTTAATGACTCTTTAAAAAAATATCGCTTCGTATAAACTGTTGTTTGTATTGGATATCGTTCTTACACACACTTTTAGGTCTATAAAAGCAGTTCAGACCGACACTACACATTGCTCAGAACATCTTTCTCGCGTCTAGAGATCATAGTGAAAAATTTTCGATATGATGTTCGAGTAGCTATAAAAATTTATAGTCTATCATAACATATGGAAAGATTAAATCACTTACAGCACACGGCAAAGATACCGAGCTCTCATACCTACCTAAAGAATACCTTCTCGCATATAAACAAAATTAAATCAAATCCGTCGACAAACACCTATCTGTCTAACTGCAACAGGATTAAGTGATTCTCGACTGTTCTCCCACACATACAATGTTTTCCAGATAGTGCTACCGTTGCAGAAACACCATATCCCAGGAGCTGGTGTAAGACACATCGGGAGCAAGCAGCAGCAAAGGAAAAACAAGGCACCACCAACACTGAAAGATGAACGGGTGTAAAGAAGTTGAGAGGTTGCCTTGCGAACTTCGCAGGCGAGACGGTGATCGAGCTGTTAAGGTAATATATTTCAGTCCAGCAACCATGCTACCGTTTATACCACAGCCAGCAGTCGTCCACTGAGGCAACCTGAGACGAGCATACAAATTAGCATGGCCTGCGGACAGTATGCAAGCGAGTGTCACGTAAAATGAACGTCATTCCGTTGTCGAGCGTGTTGGTGGAAAGCAAACTTTTACTACCACATTCATTTACTTCTACTACTACAATATGAAGAAGGAAACAGTGNGCGTGTTGGTGGAAAGCAAACTTTTACTACCACATTCATTTACTTCTACTACTACAATATGAAGAAGGAAACAGTGCTTGAAGACTTTTCATCTGTAACACCGTCGATATCGTCAACAGGAAAGTGCCCTGAATAGCTGCTACAGACATTACAGCGTCATCGTAACTACTACGATCATGTACGCTGCTACAATATGAATAAGGGACCAATGGTTGAAGACTTGCCAACTGTAACATGGTCAACAGCAAGGGACCCTGAAGAGTTGATGCAATCATTACGATATCGACGTGACTATTGTGAAAATACTTTTAGTAAAAGTTGTAATGTACACCGACATGAAAGTGCACATTGCATGTTCAGCACAGCATACAAAGGGTTCCACTGTGATAACTGTGATGATGTGTTTACCTGCAGTGATAATCTGTATAGACATAACAAGAAGTGTAGAGACCATGTTTGTAGTTCATCGGGAAACGAGTGTATGTATTGCGGCAAGATATTCAGGAATCGTACCACTGCCAAAGGTCATAAATATAGTAACTGTAAATTTGCTTCCATCTACAATACCTACCCATGCGTCAGCTGCTGTGCGGTATACACGAATAAGAGTGGCTTGCATGCTCACAGCAAGAACTGTTTTCAAAAACTGCTGTGTTTGGGTGTTTCTTTGTTGTATTGTCCCATTTTGTTCCTACATATTTTGTGAGTGTTGTCCTAATATTTCAAGAAGGTTTCTGGCATGTGTTGTTTTCTATGTATTATCTGTTGGTCGTGTATATATACATATATTTTTCGTAACTAGTTGCTGTCCTGTTTTCTGACTCTATTCCGTCTTGGAATTTTACAGTGTTGTATAAATACATTTATTTTCTCATCCGTAGGTTACTTGTATATGTTAAGTATTATTTTCGTGTTCAGTCTTGTTTTTTCATGACAGATATCTGCATCGCAATGGTGAATGTGAAATAATCTCCATCTAGACATTCGCCTTCATTGCACTATTCATTCAAATGTCACACACAACACATGTGCTGTTAATAAATATCTGCACTGTTTAGAGTAATGTGTACTGTTACGAAAACATCTGTACTATTTGAAGACATACGTACTGTTATAAAAACATTTTTCCCAGGGATATTCAGAGTATTTGTTGTGCGTGTGTTGACAGCGCTGCCGGAGGAAGGCCCGCGCATCAGCGGGGGCAGACCACGCTATCAGGTGGGAGACACAGTCCGTGTTAACTGCACATCGGGTCGATCCAAGCCCGCAGCGCAGCTCATGTGGTTCATCAACGGCCAGCAGGTAAACACACAAGTAAACAAGTAGTTCGATTAATACATGAGTGTGGAGTGCGCCCTCAGACGATCTCTTATTTGCTAGAAAATCAGATTCCTGGGAATTCATATCGCAGCCTTAGGAAGGCCGTGTTAATGTTTCCTTGTAAACAGAAGCAACCTTCGGACGTAAAAAAGTTACTACTCGGGATTTCATTAAGAGCGCTAGTTACCAAGCTTGCAGCGACTACGTTTAACTGGGGAGTCTTTGTAAACGAAATTCCTTCTCAGTGCATCAATTTTAAAGGTGGCTGTTTCAAACAAACAAATAATCAACGCCACTTTCCCACAGAATACTGTTACATTAAGACATTTTGAAACAAATGCTATTAATTCGTCATTTTTTGGAAATTAGTTGGAAAGTTTACTTAACGTGCCAGAATTCGTTAAGAAATTCATGTTTTCTTTGAAATGTATATATGTAAATTTGATGAATTGAAAAGAAAATTCTTTAAAATGTATTCCCAATTTCTACTCAGCGGCCGCAGGCTAGATAGGCAGCGTCCTTAAAGGAATTATAACACTTGTGATATGTTTATTTACGAAAGCAGCAAATGTAATAAAATGGGGTTAATATTGAATATGTTTTAATTTCAAAGAAGGTGAGAATACAGTGGACAGACTTTGTGACGACTGCACGCGTGTTTTCAGGCGAACGACTCGCAGCTGCGGGGCCCGCACAGACGTACGTGGGGACGCGAGGGCCTGGAGACGGCAGTGCTGGGGCTGGAGTTCAAGGTGGAGCCGCACCACTTCCGGCACGGCGACATGAAGATCAAGTGTCTGGCGACCATCGCCACGGTCTACTGGCGCAGCAACGAGGAGAGCGTCGAGGGCGACCGCCCGCAGAGCGCGCCCGTGCTCGAGAGCCGCGACACCTCCGCCCAGCCGGGCAAGTCGCGCGCCGACCGCGTACAAGGTCAGTGCACAACTACTGCCTCGCCACATGTACACCTCTCTCTCTCAGTTCACAACTACTGCCTCGCCACATGACCACCTCTCTCTCTCTCTCTCTCTCTCTCTCTCAGTCCACAACTACTGCCTCGCCACATGACCACCTGTCTCTCTCTCTCAGTTTACAACTACTGCCTCGCCACATGACCACCTCTCTCTCTCAGTACACAACTACTGCCTCACCACATGATCACCTCTCTCTCTCTGTCTCTCTCTCAGTTCATAACTACTGCCTCGCCACATGACCACTTCTCTCTCTCTCAGTTCACAACTACTGCCTTGCCACACGACCACCTATCTCTCTCTCTCTCTCTCTCTCTCTCCCGTCATACTGTCCCTGACTGTCCACCTACAGAGACTGTTTACATGCGCCGACCATGTCCATGGTCAGTTCATAACTAGTGCCACACTTCATGACCACAGCTCACTTCCCCTACTTTCCATGACTCCCTACATAGGCGGCGTTGCAAAACGTTTCCTATAGTCTCGAGTGAAGTAACCGAGAGTAAGTGTTGAAAAATGTAAGATTAAACATGTTTTTGGAACGAGCATGATGTTAATGTTTACACACTTGTGCTAATTAGGCAACCAATGTATTCCCAAAATATATTTATCACTTTCGTCAAATTCTTTTTCAAATTAATTAATTAAAAACATAAACCGTTTTACTTGCTGTAGATTAATCCCAAACATTACGCCTACAAATACAACATTTATCCAAGTTAACCTAAAAAGAAAAATAATAATTTTCCCGTGTGTATCTGCAGCCAGAGTATTCACATTCCCATTCAGTTTGTTTAATCATACTAAACTTCCCGCCATGTTCAGCTTGCCCTTCGTTACTTGCTGAAATAGTGCGTGTTTAAAAGTTTTACTCTGGCAAAATTCTCAGAGTAATTACTCTGCAGTTTTGGGACACTGCCAAGAGCGAGTAAATAATTTACCCAAAGTGTTGGGACAGCCAAAGAGAAAACTTTAATCGCAGCGTAACGTTTTATAACGTCGCTTCGCCCCGCCCTATAAGCTGTTAATGCACACCGACCGCATTCACAGTCGGTTGACACTACACTCAGACCTCCGTGGCCACAGCTCTCCCACCAGTGTCCCTGCCTCCCCTCGCATATGATGTTCACGCACNGACACTACACTCAGACCTCCGTGGCCACAGCTCTCCCACCAGTGTCCCTGCCTCCCCTCGCATATGATGTTCACGCACGTCAAACACTTTCTACGTCGCTTCAAAACTGCTGCCAAACCTCCTTAGCCCCACTAACGTTTGTTCTACCCTTTTAAATTTCCCATGAGAAATAGACATTGTCGCCGCCATCACTGATGTTGCACCTATACCAGATTTTCTTATTTTTCTACGCATGTAAAGGTGATTGCAATCTTCATCATATAGATATAGCAGTGTAAAGTCTGATTTTTCGCAACTTCATTTACCTGTACGCTATACTTCACAGTATAGAGCACGATCATGAAAAAAAAAACNCGTCAAACACTTTCTACGTCGCTTCAAAACTGCTGCCAAACCTCCTTAGCCCCACTAACGTTTGTTCTACCCTTTTTAAATTTCCCATGAGAAATAGACATTGTCGCCGCCATCACTGATGTTGCACCTATACCAGATTTTCTTATTTTTCTACGCATGTAAAGGTGATTGCAATCTTCATCATATAGATATAGCAGTGTATAGTCTGATTTTTCGCAACTTCATTTACCTGTACGCTATACTTCACAGTATAGAGCACGATCATGAAAAAAAAAACCAGTTACTCATTTTGTTTGTAGAATGTCAATAAATTTTTTTCTCGCTAGCTCTGTAATGAGACCACCGCCGCTCGGGAGGTGAATTGCTCACCTCGTAACTGTCTCTTTTTTTCCCATATCAAATCTCTCTCCGGAACATTTTAATAATTATTAAATTTTTATTCTCTGTATAAAATTTTATATGATATTTTTTATCTAACGCTTTAAATAAAAAGAGTAATTAAAAATTAATTCGCGAGTACTTTGAAAGCGCATTACATTTACGGAAGTTTTATAAAGTTATGCAATTATATCTTTACATTTCCGTAAAAGAAGCAGATGTAAATTTACGTAGAAATTCGGTTGATTTTTGCAACTATTTTTCGTATTTTCACCAAACTTATTTGTAGTTGTACGTGTTAACCACCAGCCCAGGCCTCGTGGGCACGTGCCTCTTTACCAATAGCAGTGAAGCCAGTTGCATGGGGGCCGCGGTGGTTTAGTAGTTAGACTACTCGCCTCCCTCTTAGGCGAACCGGGTTCGCTTCCCGGCGGGGTCACTCCCAGATTTTCGCATGTGGAAGTATTGCCGTACGATGCCACTGGTCCTTTGGTTTTTCTCAGGAATCTCCCGCTTCTCCGCCCTTTCATTTCGACGCTACTCCATACTCACCTCGCTTCACCCTCATCGGCTCTAAAGACCTCGATGTTAAGAGCCGCCGAATTATATTCACTCTTCACTCACTCACTAGTGGCCTGAGAAACTCTCTGCTTTTACTTCTCTTATTTTAATCCAGAAGTGTCACGTAAACCTCGAGGGTTGTACGGTCAAGGAAATGTTACAAATACCACATCACACAACTAGAAAACTGCAAAATTCACTTTTATTTTGCGTTACTCTTTACTTTAAGCACTTGTACCCTCGCACCACGTTTGCCGTGGGACCATGTCCTTGATTAATAAACTCCAATGAATAAGGACTTCATATTTGGCGGTGTAAATAAAACTCAGCTGCTGCTCAAAGCTCATTAATTGAAGCATCTGCTCGGCTTCGTATGAATAAAAACAGATTTCCTCAGCCTCCTCGCGAGCAAATGCTTGATGGTCTTGTTCGAGATTTAGTACAAATATATCTAATCTACTGCTCACTGTTACGAGCAACTGTTTAAATTTCCACGGTGATGTACTTTTCCTTTTTAAACCTTGAGAGTTCCTGGACCTTGTGTTTTTTTTTTTCTCTGTCTCCGTTCGAGGACCACCAAAATGAACACGGTCATTCCACTTATCAACAGACTTCAGAAAATGACACTCTAAATGAAGGACCTCATATAAATTTAAGAAGTGACTCGTAATAGTGAGCAGCAGCTTAGTTTTATTGATGTCAAATCTTGAGCAGTGTCTCAGGGATCAAGGCCATCAAGCAGTTCCTCGCGAGGAGGTTGAGTAAAGCTGTTTTTTTTTATTTTCATACAGCCCGTTTGCGATTTCTTTTCACTTTCTGAATCAAACCTTTGAGAAATCACACCATATATGACACCTAAGGTAGTTTCCTCAATATGCCATGTATCACGTGCGTTTTATACTTCTGTCAACATAAGGGTATCTTATTTTTGTTTAAAGTGAAATTTTATCTATTTATATTCTACCTATAAATTATAATATTTAATTTATAATCAATATAAATAAAACAGTGAAAAAATAGGTGTGATTGTAACGTGTATCGATATATAGTTCTAGTGCAGAATATTATTACAGTGAGCGCGCACGAACTAATGCGGTGCGTTGTCCCTTTGGTGTAATTTTCAAGAGAAATGTAGGCTTGGTTTGCATAGGGTGGAGGAATATCCTGTGAGTAGAACTTAAGCAGAGCTTCAGAAAAGTTGGAAGTAACCGTGAATGGACTATATTTTCGAATTCGAGCACATTCTTCAGATTTGTGATATTTGAGCAACTGCTTGCTTTTATTCATACCACCCATTGATGTGCACAAGTTAGGTTTAGTCCTGTCAGAATGTAAATGGATGCACATCTACTCAGATGCCAATACGCAATAATTGACGTAGGTTCGAGCATAAAGGCTAGCAACATTAAATATAATAACGCGAATTTGGCGGGACTTTCTGGAGCCTAATTGGTTCATCTTTCTTGGGTCCTTCAGTTTCTGACTGCAGTCATGACCTGTTTTACAACTAACATAATCCCTCCCCTCACGTATACCTTACGGACAATGATTAATATATATTGTCCCAGTTTGAAAATCACGTACACCTACGTAATCAAGTTCATTCTTTAGTGTAGTGAAAAAGGAGCACAAAATAAGTNCCCAGTTTGAAAATCACGTACACCTACGTAATCAAGTTCATTCTTTAGTGTAGTGAAAAAGGAGCACAAAATAAGTTATTTGTCCTTCAAAATACATCGTCCGGCCGAATAAAACCACTCAGATATAAAATACGCTACCATGCATGATGAAATTATTAACACTACCCATAAGTATGGTGTGTTCTATAGATTCACGTGAAGTTGGATACACCATCCAAAACAACGAACCAATAACAGACATTCGTCGGTGCAGCTAGTANCTATAGATTCACGTGAAGTTGGATACACCATCCAAAACAACGAACCAATAACAGACATTCGTCGGTGCAGCTAGTAAGTTCTGAGTGGGCCAGGAAAATTAATACGTGACTTAAACAAAGTGCAAGAGCCAATTAGCCCCTCAATATACTCATTAATTTTTGGTTACAAGTGTTACAAACGGAGAAATTTTTGGTGTGTACAGTACTTGTGATGTACCTGTATATAGGGTTTCAGTATGTCCATGGTACAAGAAGCGACCAATTGTACATAGTTTGTGTGGCAGCAGAAACAAATAACATTTCCCAAGGAAAGGTGCTGTCACTATTGGTGTTATCATCTAGACATGGCACAACACCGACCATGATTTCACCTATTCTGCAACGTGCCAAACGGGAACGAGTATATTCGGAATATTACGTTAACGGGTTAACTGTTCGCCTTTCACACAGACTCGAACAGACGTTTCGCATCAAGACTTTTTTTGCAAGCGATGATCCCAGTACATAATATCGTCCAGTGTCGAAAGTAGTACTATCTCATTTTATACCTGGAGATTGTGTCTACATATATTTCGAATAAATGTGAAATAATTAAATTCCCTGGGTATCTCCACGCCTTCAAACTGTTTGCTCGTGCATCGACTGTCCCCTGCGCTAATTTCACCCGCTGTGATCAGCTCCTGCTGGAGCTTCCCCTTGGCCCCTGAAGCCAAGCCAGGTCGACGCAAGGCGCGGTAGCTGTACCAAGCCATGACCCGCTCATTTATGTCGGTCGTGAACTCTCGGTTGAATTATTCAGCCCGCTTCGACGTCCGCGGCTTTCTTATAGCTAGGGTCACTGAGTTCTCGCGAAAAAATTGGGAGCACACATTAAAATTCAACACTACANCCGCGGCTTTCTTATAGCTAGGGTCACTGAGTTCTCGCGAAAAAATTGGGAGCACACATTAAAATTCAACACTACATATACACCTCGGCTGTTGACATGCCTCGATTAGCTGGTGGTGACGTTTCCGCATTTGACTAAGCCACTCAGGATTCCGTAATTTCGACACTGAACCTTCGTGATTCATGCGCAAACAATTAGCACGGACCAGGACATGCTTCAGCCAATCAAAATAGCTGGACGATCCCAAAGTGTTTTGAACTGTATCTTGTCTCGAAATCTTTTCGCGAAATATCACTGCCCCGCCCCTACTTATAGCGCCCAGACTGGACGTTGAAATAAATATATCCTCGTGCAGGAAGGACGCTTTTGTTGTCGCGCAGTCCTGGGTCGTGTTCCGTCACACCTTGCAATGCGCAATACGTGCATACTATGTATTCTAGTCTAGATCGGGTGGAGAGATTTGGGCCAGGACTTGAGAGGCGATGAGGGTGAAACGAGGTGAGTATGGAGCAGCGCCGGAATGCAATGGCGGGGGAAACGGGAGATATCCGACCAGCGGCACGATTCTCACATGCGAGAATCCGGGAGCGACCCCGCCGGGAATCGAACCCGGTTCACCTAGGTGGAAGGCGAGCAGTCTGACCACTACACCACCACGGCCCCGCCTGTCTAGAGGCACATNGAACCCGGTTCACCTAGGTGGAAGGCGAGCAGTCTGACCACTACACCACCACGGCCCCGCCTGTCTAGAGGCACATCTTTGTACATCATACGTCATTCTACTTCCTGCCAATCATGCGCATCAGCTGGAGCACAAATACTTCGTGCGATGATGTCACATTGGGGTGAATTTCTGGCGAGAACTTGTTGCATGTTATGTTAAAAAAGCTAAAAGATCTTCAACAGTGCCATTAATTATTGTAGACGTGTATCTAGAAGATCTGTTTGTGTGGTTTTCAGTTTNACTAAAAGATCTTCAACAGTGCCATTAATTATTGTAGACGTGTATCTAGAAGATCTGTTTGTGTGGTTTTCAGTTTAGTTTAGCTACGTGACGTATACAACGTACATTAAAATATTTAAGTACGCAAAGTAAGGTTAAGATGTGCTCAGTTCGTGTATACTTGAGGTGCGGTGTCCATCTTTATTTTCAACCAATGGGGAAATAGACGCACTGTTGTTTTTCCATTGCCTTTTGCACCAAAGAGCGTATTTAAAAACAAAATAACATGGTACGGTACACGCCTCTGGTTACAATTCTCATCCCTCTTCCTCTCTGTTAGATTGTTTTGAGAACCACGCTCAACTCTAGCTCGAGCAACGATCCAGTGATTACCGCTTAGTAACATATTAAGTTATTAGGAGAAATAATTGTATTCCCATTAAAAAAACGAAGTTTACGTCAATATATCAATACTTAATTACGTCTCGGAACAGACAAAGACAGTGTCTTATGAGCCCCGTACTGCCTTTTGCGAATTCGAAAATCGAAATCTCGATACCTTCAGCGGTTCGGAAGATATTAGAGGTGAAAGTCTTAACTGAATAACTCTGTATAAGAAAGTCACCATTAAATATATAATTCATAAACAAACAAATGCTAAATATTATTATTTTATTAAATAAAAAACCTTTCTTTCCGGTTGCGAGGCTCTCCTAGGCGCACACCCCTAAAGCCCTTGTCACAATATCAAATTTTCGCCTTAGAATATATTCGACAATAAAATTTTAATACAAAATAAGACCAACAAATTTTATCAAAAAATCTTGAATGTGTTAGCAAATGTGTCACACTGTCAAATATTTTTTTCTGGCAAAATATAATTTGAATTATTATTTAGAATTGATTTTCATTGTTAGTTATTGCTTTTCTTTTTCCATTCAGTCCATTACAGGAAGAAATGTAAGGAATGTTGTAATTTCTTTTCACTTCTTTACTAAATTAAAATTTTATTTACCGGAGATGTTTCCTGCTTAATGAGATGTAATGACTCTGAGTTCGTAATAATATGTGAATTATTCACTTCAAATAGCATTCATGCGCTGACAGCTTCTACATAAATTCATTATATTCATGGTCTACTTCATTTCCAGCAAATATTCGTTATTTTAATGTTTCTTGACGTATATTGTCATGCACGTTACTGATTGGTTGAGAGCGGTCCAATCTTCAAATGTTTGAAGGAACTTTCTCAGACAAATATGGCATTTATGACGTCATAACTGTCCAACTTGATTTGCCCAAACTTATTGTAACACGGCTTGTGATCCTGATTACTTACCTTGAATACCATTAAACGCGCTCAGAAACGTAATGTTTAGATACTGAGGTGAAACGGCAGCTTCACGTCACTGGCCAGCTACACCAGCCAGCTGGTAACGTAATTGCCAACCTGCTGCCACAAAGTTAACTGTTTTTTACATGGCCAACTAAAGGCTGAACGACGCGTTCGTGACTTTCGACCTTTTTACAGCTCTACCCTATCTGCGAAATGCAGGAGTATAAATTATCTTTTACATTTATTGATTTTCTTAACATTTTTATTCTGGCATATGACTTCCTGTTGTCTTACCACATTATTGTTTTACTTTTTTTTTCCCCTCCACGCAAGTGGATTGTCATGTCTATATATTTTTACCCTATGGTTACCCTTGGTGGCCGTAGTATGGAAGTGGCGCGGTTGACCTGCCATCCTCCACCGTTACCCACACATCAAGGGGATTCTAATTATATGTATTATGCCTTGTATAGTGGCACTAACTACAACTAACATATATATGCCTACAGAGTAAACCAGTAAACAGACTAAATGGCACGGGGGTTCCTTTGATGTGGGCGATCCCATTCTCTGATTAGCTGTGCAAAGACCTTGGAACCGGCTTTGTGTCTCACTGACTACTGCGTGCTGCGAAAGGCACCCCATTGGCTAGGTCTTAGACTGGCAAGAGTGACCAGGAGCTGATTGGTGAACGGCGTTCCGACGTATCGCTGGCTAGTGACGCCATTTTGCTGGCGTGTGCAGTTGGAGTTGAGAGATATGGGCGGCTCCTAACCTAGACTTCTTGAGAGCCGATGAGGGTGAAATGAGGAGAGAATGTGGCAGCGTCGGAATGAAACGGGAGATCCTCGAGAAAACCCGCCGACCAGCGGCATCGCTAGCACGAATCCTACTTTCAAAAATCCGGGGTTACCCGACCGGGGATTGAACCCGGTTCGCCTTGGTGGGAGGAGAGCAGTCTAACCATTCAGCCACCACGGCCCCTGTGCGGTTGGATTTCGGAATGTAAGCAGCCGTTTCATCTCTGTATTTTTCAGTACTCTGTGCTGCTGCCCAGACAACAGGGAATCTTCCGCGACCCACACTATCCAATCGGACACAGCGCATGTTCCACAGCCTCGCGGAGGCAATCAGCGAATGAGCACGCTCCCGTCGAAGAAACCATACGGCCGTTTCACTTCTGTATACTTCTTTATTCTGTGATACAAACCTCAAAGTGTTTCTTCTCGCTACTAGTGTACGTTCACAGAAGTGTGCGCAATGCACAATAAAAAAATATAGTCCATTCACACTATCTTTAAGCTTTTTTAATCAAACGTTTTCAAAATCGCCCCATTGAGGGCGTGTTTTTTCCCTAAATATGACGTGTAACACAAACGCTTTACACTTCTGTAAACATTAGGGCATGTTATTTTTGGTTAAATTGAACATCTACTAATAGTTTATTTAAAAGTTATTCAATTTCATTTATTATTAATATGAATATAAATATAGGGTAATTATATGTGTCGGTAACGCCTAGTAATAAATAGGTAGCATGTAAAATATGAGAATAAGTGCGCTTAAATGATGTGAGTTGTCCCGTTGGTGTAATTTTCTGGACATGGTTAAACTTTGTTTGCATGAGGTGGGAGAATAGTCTGAAAGCAGAACTTCACCATGGCTTCAGAACCATTAATGTACTATATATTAGATATGCTATAAACGGGAGGCATTCGCCAAAAAAATCTAGCAACCTATCTCGTCATCTATACCATCTCTTTACGGCCATTCTACGTTATTTTACTTTTCCTTCCAAGTCACAACAAATTTTGTCACACACATTATTTTCGTGAAAACCTGCGTTCTTCAACTGTAGGCAGGATATTGCTGGAAATGTTCACACTAGATATTTTACTATAGCTAGTTCGCCATATCCCGCGAAATGTGTGTGTTTAAAACTGTACTCTAATTTAAAATACTTAGAATATGTTGATACTTGTATGAAGTAAATAATGAAGTAGTTTTTATTGCCATAAGTTTTTCCACAAATTGTTCAAATAAAATAAGCATAATGTTTTAAGCTGTTAAAAATACATGCTGTAATTTGTTTTCTACTTTTTATCCCAAAAGTTGTGAACTACTTGACCACAACACCTTTCTAATAACTTCAAGAATTAAATTTTTGATTTTATTCGTTTTGCATTAACTCATTTTCAATAATAATTCGTATGTAATAAAAAATTGATGTATTTAACCTCGGAGAGTAAAGACTGCCGTTAATGCGAGCAAAAAAAACAGACTTCTTACTCCTTATTGTAGGCCTATGTTATTTGATTTAATCCCATGAGGAATGTGCTGTCAACGAAAAAGAAATATGGGTGGGTGTCCCTTTCAAAGAAGTCTCGCCATTTCTCATTTGTGAAGTGCTTTTAGCCAAAAGGGTAATCACAGAATACAATCGTATTTCCGTCCGTTTAGAATATATAGGCGTTTCCTCTCCAATGTTCATTTATTTTCATCTGGAGAAATATGTATTTCCATTTACGAGGAAAACTGATCCATATTTTCCGTAGAAAGTCTAACATCAGCTATTAAAAATACGTACGTTTAAGTTGTATATAATCGATTTTTAATGTATATTGAAAGATAGTATAGTTTATAAAATGAAACAGTTCAGTGGTTTCCTGTTTGCTATGTGCAGATAATAATGTAAATCGTAGAAATATTCTGGTACAGAACGAATAGTTAATCAGTAAAGAAATGTATTATTTAATAAATCGACGCACATCGTACATTGTTTCGCAAGGAAACTGAGAACTATTAATACTGGATAATACAAATAACTTCACTGTATAGTACATTCATAGTTTCTTCCAACTTTTCTGAAGCCCGGTTAAAGTTTTAGTTTCGGACTATTCCTCCGCCTCATGCAAACGAAGATTAACTAAGTCTAGAAAACTACATCACTGGGACAACGCGCCGCATTCGTGCGCACTCAGTTTCATAATATTATGCATCAGAACTATGTCTTACTAGAAAGTACTAACACACGTATTTTCTCTCGGCTTTTATTTATATTAATTATAAGGGAAATTTTATAATTTATACAATAGCTGTGCCTGCGGCTCCGCTCGCGTGGACTACAGAATTATTGTTTAGGTTTTTTATAGATAAAGTTGAATTTTACTTAGTGTTAATTTTGAGATAAATAATCATTTAGACAAATATTTTAAATTTGAACATACATATTGAGAAATTAAATGGTGAAAACGTTTAGTAGTATTTCTCTGTTATAGATAGATATATGCTACCGCGGAGTTTTTTTAGGTCTCGTTATTCTACACAATTCTTTACTGCATGATATTGTTCCATCTTTAACGGTTCAGACAGCGTATTGCAAGAGAGCGCGCTGGAGGCAAACTTTTTTCCGACTTAATTCGCTATTATTTTCACTGCTTATTCCTTATGTTACTTTACGTAACAAAATATATACTAAAACCTGGCCAGAGAGCATAGCTATGAATTTAAAAAAAAAAAGTAAATCGGATAAGTGGTTTTCGAGTGATAAGCGCACTAACAGATAGACAGACAGAGAGACGTTGAGTTTTATAATATGGATGTGTAATAGTTCAATTTAACCATAAATGAGATAATTTTATGGTAGCATGAGTATTAAACGCTTTTAACACATAACATATTTAGGAAACAAGCAAATGAGACATACATGGGTGAAATATTCAAAGGTTTTATTCAGAAAGTGTGAAGATACTGGGAATAGATTAAATCCATCAACACGATATAGCTAGAAACCTGAATTTCGCGATAATATTTCCGTACAGGCTAGTAGTCTTCAGTACATTGTGTGCGTAAAGGCTGTTCAGGGTGAAATGAGCACTATTGAATCAAACTTTGAAAAGTATAATTGCCCGCTAACTGCATATATGCCACCCTATACACTACCACGCAGACCCACAATTAAGTTGGCAGCGAAAATGTAAAACAGTTCCAAACCTTGACGTTGTATTGCGAGTATAAAATTTTAATTTATAGGAAATAGTTATGTTGTTTCTTTCCTTATACGCATGAGAATATGTATTTGCGTAAATGTAACAAATTTAGGTTCCTAACAATTTCATTTTCTCTCTCGACTGAAGCTTGAAAAAAGTCATTAGGCTCATAGAAACGTAAATTCTACAAATGACGGAAAAATACAAAATGTGGGGAAAAGTAGAACTTAGGCAGGGCTTTAAAAGTTCTCACATATACCTACCTAACCATGGACGGCCTTTACATGGGAATTTCTTTCGGTTGCTAGATGCTTGTCTTTGTGAGAATATTATATCTTAGACGCTGTTAACGGTAAACTGAGCACTTGTGAAATTCCTGCTTAAGATCTACTAGTATGCAAATTACGTATCCTTCCGCCATATGTACAATTAACATCGCCATCGGCCTGGCCACTTCATTCATGTGTCTATCAAGTGAAACTGTGAAAATATTATATAAGTAAAAATTTTACAAATTTTCTCTTTCTCGCGCGTATATACATTAAAAAAAGCAGAAAGCAAAATAAATAATGTCGGTACCCACAAATATTTACCTAACACTTTTAATTCAACGGTGGACATGGAACTACTTTCCCTCCGTCGTTACCAACTTTACTCAGCACGATAGTCAGTGTTCCCTTAAAAATGTATGCACGCATGGGCAGTGACATTTTTTCAATATTGATTTCGAAAGTACTTTTGCCGTTAACCAACTGTACTTCTCTCAGCCAATCAGAATTGTGCTGTTCCTATACTGAACTCCTGATATACGCGAACACACACAATAGGCCCATAAATAGTGAAATTAAAATAATTCAGTTATTACAAAAGTGGATCTCAGCTAAAGTGTTCAGAAATACAACTTTACAGAAACTCTTTTCGCAAAAACCAGGTGTCTTCAGGTACAGCTGCTCTAAGATTCATTGATCAGGCACTGAGGCTATGCACATTGTGTTTTTATTTTTATTTTTCGGAGAACTAAATATTAAAAGAGTCACATTCTCAACTGACTGTTAAAACTTAAAACCATCTGAACATGCAGAAATATTTATTTTTATAAATTGTCAATAATTAAATCTCATAGAAAACATTGAGTTCTTGCACAGTTTCTCTTTAACTCAATAGCAATAATGACTTCAAATTTCACTACAAAGCACGTAATTTCCATTGTTTTTACGTTACGATTATGCCACGGCGTGAGTAGCTTCCCAACAAAGGAACCACTTCTTAAGCTCTGTGCAAATGTTTGAGCCATACGAGTATTACTGCCAAGTTCTTCTCAAACGCGGTCCACTAGAAAACAAACTCAATCACGACACATCCGTTCGTCATTTTATTAATTATTGTCTCATAAGCCCCTGCTGTATGACGGGAAGCCAATCAAGGGACTACTAACATGAAGTTACTTATTAAACTTTCCTGAAGTCGGAAAACTTGTTTATGGCCCCTACCCTTTCAAAGTTTTCGTGTAAGCTCTGCGACATAGCATACGATTGAAAGCCAAAACAGTTTACACGTCATTTTTAAATATTAAAATATTTTGTAAGTCGTGTCTGAGATCTTACATAATACCCTGGTACATGTCGGGTTAAATAGTCACAGACTGACAACAGCACAAATACAAGGGATAAAAATAATTTTTAACGTTACATTTTTACCAAGCTTATGATACGTAATGCTAGAGTACAAAGAGTTATTTGTATTTTTACGAGTTCTGATTTATTGTCAATTATAATTCATAAATACCAAAGTTGGCTTGTCACTCTTAAAATTAATAGTATTAAAATGGATTGCCAGAAAGTAAATTACGAAATATTATTGAGACAAAAATTGACTAAAGTAATATATATGACACAATAAACTTGAAGAATACATATTATCAAAAGAACGTCATTTTAAGACTGTAAAACGTAAATTAAGAACTTAACCTAACTCGAAGAGAGAAATAACTCTCTCTCACAGGGAAAATATTTTCCTTACATGAACCAGGGAAATATTTGTGTCTTGGGCGATTTCCCGGTCTTGCAGCCCCCTCCACCATCCACCCGCCCACTCATAATTCCTACCTCAGCATTCACCCTTATTTAACCTAAATGTATATTTAAAAACAGCATGGGTCACCCGGGATTCAAAACCAGGGTGTCTATTCACTATCTTTTCAAGGTGACCTAAACTGCCGAGATATAGACAACAGCCACTCTGCTGTCCTTAAGCTTTACAGGCGGTATTCACTGTACAGTTAAACAGTTAAGCCACCTTACCTTGTACTCTCCTGCCCTCAGCTTAAAGTCTGAAATATACAGTATAATGATTTTAGCACGCTACTGTTCTTCATGCGCTCCGTAAAAAAAGCGGATTGTCTTGCGAGTGAGATAAGGTCTCACATGAAAACTGCAGAAAGGATAAGAAACTTTTTGGAAATTAGTTAAATATCGTTTTAAAATTACTAATTTCTCTTTCATTTAACGGTCAGTGATAACAAATGACTAACATCATTGCAGATTGTGTTGTGTGTTGAAGATATCTTATTACATTTCCTTTAAAATATACATTAAACTGTTTAATCTTGATCCAGCTCTTTGAAAAATGGGATNAAGATATCTTATTACATTTCCTTTAAAATATACATTAAACTGTTTAATCTTGATCCAGCTCTTTGAAAAATGGGATTCCATTTGATGTGGAATAATTTTCTTTGATTTTTGAGGTACTTGAATAACGAGCAGGGATACATCACGTATAAAGCACTTTAAAAATAAATCACACTTTGTAAACATACAGAAATAAAAACTGTTAAAATGGTAATTACATCAAATAATATATATACTAGCTCTATGGTAGTCATTGTAACATAGGTTGTCTATGGAATAAATAAAAGCTATAAGTTTAATTGGCTTGTAACGGAAAACTGCGTTTTATTAAAAACAAATCGCGCAAATTTTATGATTGAACATAAATGTAAATGTTCAAAACTAAATTAATTTCATTCGTGTAAAATGCTTTGAGTATACTTAATTGCTTAAAACTGAAAATAAATGCACAATAAATAAATCAAATGTAAATTACTCGGGAAGGATAATATAAAATTTAACTTAATGTAAAATTACTTTTTAAAAACTTTGCGAGCTTTGTTGTAAATGTGCTTACTACGGCGTGCATAAGCTTTGATTTTTTATAAAAGATGATTTCTGATAAGTTAATTTATTGTATCTTATTGCCTCAGAAAAATTCAGAGCCCTATGTCTTAAATAATTAGTCCGCACAATTTCGTGGTATGTGTTATATTTATAAACTGGCAGTATGTAAAGACGTGCTCGTTTTCTTACTTGGCCGAAACCAATACATAAAATTTTATAGAATTATTTCTTGCGGGAAGAGAATGAATATGGCATCTTTCAATTTTTGCTATTCGCTGCTTGTTTGATAAGCATGTGCGTTGTATATTATCACAGATTCCATAAAATTCAGAGGTGAAACAACCGCATGCAGCGAACTCTAACCGCACACACNGCGTTGTATATTATCACAGATTCCATAAAATTCAGAGGTGAAACAACCGCATGCAGCGAACTCTAACCGCACACACAAGCAGAATTGCGTCACTAGCCAGCAATTTATCGTAACACCGTTCACTAACCACTAGCTAGTTTTCTTACCAGACGGCAGCCCAGCCAATAGGTAACCTTCCGCAGCATGCGGTAGCCAATAAGACACAAGGCTCACGCCCGAAGCCTTGCGCAAGCCAATCACAAAATGGTTTCGCCCACGCCATTTCGCCTATGCNGCGTTGTATATTATCACAGATTCCATAAAATTCAGAGGTGAAACAACCGCATGCAGCGAACTCTAACCGCACACACCAGCAGAATTGCGTCACTAGCCAGCAATTTATCGTAACACCGTTCACTAACCACTAGCTAGTTTTCTTACCAGACGGCAGCCCAGCCAATAGGTAACCTTCCGCAGCATGCGGTAGCCAATCAGACACAAGGCTCACGCCCGAAGCCTTGCGCAAGCCAATCACAAAATGGTTTCGCCCACGCCATTTCGCCTATGCGTACTTCACTACACTGGATATTTAGCTTGTCATGCAGGCAACAGCGACATCAAGAAGGAGAATGCTACATCGGAGATGCTATGTCCCATCTCTCGTGCGCCGACTATAACACCACGTTCATACTCACTTAAATCTTGATAACCTGCCATTGTAGCACGCAAGCCTTAAAATTCTTTAACGGCAGTGCATAGTGAATACCAAATCCACGTTGATGTTGATAAGAAATCCAGCATGTGCAACGTACCGACCTCAACTGTCGAAAGTGAATATACCCCCAGGACCGCAGGCACAGAGCTTGTCATAAAAATTCTCCCCGCCGGCGCGAGCGAGTCCGCATGCTACCGCAGGGAAGCCACGCTCGGAGGACGATTTCCTATAAAAAATAAATAAAAGCTCTCGAAATCGCACACTTTGACCAGACGCTCGCGCGGACTTTTTTTTTTTTTCGAACCGGCTCCCAGGAGGAGCGTGAAAAAGGTATTTACATTTCGCCGAAGCTTCGGGGAGAAAGAAAAGAGAAAAGCGTTGCGGGGGAGGATTTTCAAAGTTGGTACGAGAATCGAGGAGCGCTGGCGGCCGGCGGCTATTTACATAACGGCGTGGTTTCATGCATACCAGCCCCCACGTCCCACCCACCAACTCTTCACCCACCCACCACCCTCAAGGCAATTCTAGAGGGTTTTTGTTTTAGTTAGCGACTCTGCCAGTTTACCAGCCGCAGCTATGCAGCAAGTGGCGACCGCTTAAAAAACCCGGAGATTAAAGGAGGCGTTGCTGCAGTATTGTACAATTTCTTGGTGCCCCCGCCCCCTTAACTAGGCTCCTGTTGTGAGATTAAAACTGTAACGACCGTGCGTCTCTTTGAGGTTGACAGGAGGTAAGTTGCTTTACAGGCCGGGACTACGAGAGATGGCGACGCTAGAATGGAGGAATGTGGTTATCCGAGGTGGAGGTAGGGGGTTCGTAGTAATTAGTTTATCCTCATCCCGACTTGCTGGTTGTTCTCGCGCGAAATGGAGACCGACTCACAAAAAAAAAAAAAAGAAGTGAAGGAAATCACACAAGAGACTCTTGGAGTGCCGCTGCGCAAAATTCGAAATTTGACGTCGAAATTCAACACATGTGCAGAATCTGTTGTTCGACGCGTTAATCTTGACGATACCAAACGTGGTAAAGTTCGGAAAAGATTTCGCGTTTAATGTATGCATTCTCTTGGCCGCTGGATGGCAGCCGTGCAGATGTTTCGGACGCCGCTGCAGTTTCCTGCTTCATGGTCGCACAGCAGAATTAACTGTTACTTACTGTAGCCACAAGTGAAGAAGTTGCTTACGAAGGTTGTCCCCAGGGATCGGTCTTAGGACTCATCCTATGTAACATCCTTTTTGATGGGATTTTTTTTTTGGAACCGGGTCTTCCACCGGGGTGTGTAGCCTTCGGATATGAAGATGACAGGCTGATCCAGATTACGGGAGATGCAAGAAGACAATCAGAAGAAAAAGCATCAGAAATAATGGAGAATATATGGGGTTAGTCACTGCAAGTGAAATTAAGATTTTCCATAGGAAAAATCAAGACGATGCTGCAGAAAGGAAAACTGCAGGGACCGCCGACTGTGTACTTTGGTAAGAAGCAGGTTAAAAGTGTACACGAGTTCAAGTACTTTGGAGTCATGTTGGATGACAATATGAGCTACCTCAAACATGTTGGGTATGTGTCACGAAAGGCTGCAGTAGTCATTCAAAAGCTAATAAGTATTGGAAATGCCAACTGGAGCCTCAGCTTTAAAACACTCGGAATAATATACAGAGCCGTGTTCGAAGCCATAATATCATATGGGGCAGTAAAATGGCATGTAGTCTATTAATGCTTTCTTCACATTTTTAGAATCAAACCTTTGAAAAATAACCCCATGTATGACATGTATGACAAGCGTTTTATACCGCTGTTAACATAGAATAACATTAAAGTACCTTATATATGCTTAAATTGATATTTAAATTATAGCACTATATTTATAATTAATATGAATAAAAAANCATTAAAGTACCTTATATATGCTTAAATTGATATTTAAATTATAGCACTATATTTATAATTAATATGAATAAAAAAGTGATAAAATAAGTGTGTTGGTAATACCTAGTAAGAAATAGTTCTAATGCAAAATATTATTACACTGAGCGTGCACGAATGATGTGCGTTGACCCTTTGGTGTAATTTTCTAGACTCGGTTAAGCTTTGTTTACATGAGGCGGAGGAATATCCTGGAAGAAGAACTTAAACAGGGATTCAAAAATGTTGGAAGTAATTATGAATGGACTAAAATAGAGNCATTAAAGTACCTTATATATGCTTAAATTGATATTTAAATTATAGCACTATATTTATAATTAATATGAATAAAAAAAGTGATAAAATAAGTGTGTTGGTAATACCTAGTAAGAAATAGTTCTAATGCAAAATATTATTACACTGAGCGTGCACGAATGATGTGCGTTGACCCTTTGGTGTAATTTTCTAGACTCGGTTAAGCTTTGTTTCCATGAGGCGTAGGAATATCCTGGAAGAAGAACTTAAACAGGGATTCAAAAATGTTGGAAGTAATTATGAATGGACTAAAATAGAGCTGAGTTAGAGTGATATAGGAGGAAGCTCATCAGTGCTCAGAGGGCGTTGCTGCTGACAGTTACTAGAGCTTACAGAACAGTATCAAATGAGTCACTCCCGGTCTTGGCTGGAGTACTGCCTGCTAATCTTATAGTCAGATACCGCGGCATTGTGGCGTAGAGAGCGCGACTTGGAAGACTGTCGAAGGAGGAGAAGTCAGAAGTCATGGAAGAAGTTCTCCATATGTTGCAAGAGGCATGATCAACTGCCGTAAAGGGAAGAGTTACGTACGAGCTGATTCCAAAAGTAAAGGAACGAATGAAATGGGATTGGATCAGCATGAATCATTACAGTACGCAACTGATTACAGGCCACAAGTATTTCAAGGCGAAACTTCATAGTTTTCGGCTGGTGCGATCATCGCTATCTGATGTTTAAGGTTTCGATGACACAGTGCAGCGTCTGATAATTGACTTCATCAAAATGGGTACATGTAATAACGCATAGAAAGAACATCCACTTGCAATTGGGTAATGCAATGAAAGATAAATATGCTCCACAATATATGGAATGAATTTGGTACAAAGATTGGGAAGAGATTGGAGCAATACGACCAGTAGCGAGAGGAAAATTCCGAGTATCCATGAGGGGGTATTCGGGTAANTTGGTTATGCAATGAAAGATAAATATGCTCCACAATATATGGAATGAATTTGGTACAAATATTGGGAAGAGATTGGAGCAATACGACCAGTAGCGAGAGGAAAATTCCGAGTATCCATGAGGGGGTATTCGGGTAAAGGCTTCAAAGCTTGAAATCGGAATACTTCTGATTTGGGAGGACAGGTTTTACCGAGAGAACCGGAAGAATACCGTGTAAAGGCACTAAGAACAATGAATGGCTCGAAGAGAGAAGAGAAAGTGCAGTGTACTGGCTTATTCATCAAAGTACAGTTACAGTGCCGGAGAATGGAGGGTGTGCCGGCCTTCAAGCCGTAAAACCTGTAGTCACACAGTACTCAAAGATACAGAAGTTAAAATAGCCGCTTATTCCGTGAACTCCAGCCACACACTCCGGTAAAATGGCGTCACTGGCCCGCAACATGTCGGAATACCGTTCGCCAATCAGCGACTGGTAACTTACTCTCCAGAAAGCAGTTCAACCAATAGTGAACCATGTGCAACGCGCAGTATCCAATCAAGCACAAGGCTCGTTCTCAGAACCTCGCGCTGCCAGTCGTAGAATGGGTACGCCCACATCAAAGGTAACCGCCTCAATGGATCCTCAATGCCTTTATATAATTAAATCTAATACACATGTACACACATTAACCGTGCTGTATATTTCCTTATTGGATGAAGATGTATGTCAGTCTTTGCTATTTCCTTCCTTGTTGGTTGGGCTGTTGGCCAGTCAGGGACGAACTCACCTCTGACATCTGTTCAAACTGCCACAACCAGCCTGAACGGAGGTGAGCTGGTCCCTGATTGGCGGGGCAACGGTGGTGTAGTGGTTAGACTACTCGTCTCCCACCATGGCGAACTGTATTCGATTCCTGGCGGGAACGCCCCCGGCTTTTCGCATTTGAGAATCGTGCCGGACGATGCCGCTGGTCAGTGGGTTTTCTCTGGGATCTCCCATTTAACCCACCCTTGCATTCCGGCATTGCACCATACTCACCTCACTTCACCCTCCTCAACTCTCAAGACTTCGATGTTAAGAGCCACCCAAAATCTCTTCACTCACTCATTGTTTAGCCAGTACCTCAGCCGACCAGTGGGATAACAACCGCCAGGAATTAGCCAATAAGTAAACACCCAAAGAACCCGGCACGACCATTGTATGAATGAATTTTCATATATGCATACATATATGTTTGAAGGCCCCCATACTTTCCGATGGCCTTACTGTGCTGGTAACTCGGTGGTCTTTTGTTCGCCGTGGGTCAACAGTGTCGGGTGAGGTCAGTACTCAATGGGTGACCGCCAAGGACAGCCACGTGTAGTTTCCATACAAACCCACAGCCAGACGTAAAGGCATACCAACTCTCAGACATGGAAGTGGGGACCCAGGTCCAGGAACTCCCTCCAACAACTAATATAACTTTAAGTTACATTTGCATGAAGGCCCCATACAGCTGCATTAGGTAAAACTTACTTCTGTTACTTCACCTTGAAGATGGAAGGTGTAATGTCATCGGAAACATGGAGAATTGAAACTACGTCTACTCGACTATGACCCAGAAGCCAAGCATATTATTTCTAGGACCACCTGTTCTGCGCGAAAAGATTCCACGACTAGTTTTACTGCAAAACATGTCAGTTCAGAACATATTTCGTGGTTTGATAATTTGATCTCTCACACTTCTTAGGTCCATGCCAGCTGGTCAACGACGTTCAGTGTCGGGATAACCAAATTATGAGTGGCTCATTCAAGTATAAAATGTCTTCTAGCACAGACACGCGACCAATAGCCAAACTAAATTCGCAAGTACGCACGCACGAAGTTGAAGTGTTTACGTGAGTGGGAGGGACATTAAGCTGCGCTTGGCGATAATTTGAGCTCTTCAGCGCCGATGAAGGCGAAGCAAGGTGAGGATGGAGCAATGACGAATGCAGTGTTGAAATAAAGTGAACACTCCGAGAACACACTGGTCACCGACCGCGTTCGCCAAGAATCGAACCCTGTTCGCCGTAGTGGGAGGTGAGTGGTCTTACCACTACACCACGATCCAACACCATTAATTTTCACGTCCCCACCGTACATTCTATGGTATGGACTATTTTCCACCTCTGATAATCTTACTGTTTGTTAATAATTTTAACAATATAAAATCTGATTAAAATTATTTCTCGCGTATATTTTTAACTGTCTCAGTCGTGATGTCCACTGTTGTGGCCATGGTGTACACTAACAATAAATGCCAAATATAAATTACCTTGGTATAAGTTTACGGAAGAAAACTAAAACAATAACAATTTTTAATTGCTGTATATAGGAAAAATTTTACATATTTTTTTATTTGTGACCTTATCTTAGTTTTAAAATGATAACTCTGTGTATGTATATTTTAAATTAAGTAACAGGTTCTATCCCCGTGTCCATGATCGAAGATATGTTGCAAGTCAAGGATATTTATGGTCGGCACTGTACACAACAAGTCGATAGTGGCCAGTCAATCGAGCGTCTTCCTTGCGAGTAATATGATTTGTTTAAGTTTCTACACCTCTCATTGGTGAATGGTCAACGCTGACGACAACTAACACGCAGTATATTTACTGACTGTGAGAAGTGCGCTTAACAAAGGCACAGTGCATATTTTAATACATACCAAGCAATTGCATCACTTGAGCTCGTAAACTAAATCAGGAATGGTCGGGTTAAGAAAATACCTATTATTTTCATTTGATCATTTGTTTGTAAATCATTTCGCTTATTTTATTTGTGTATTCCAAACAATGGTAGGCCTAACATTGTGATTTCTTCATGTGCCCATGATTTATCCCCCCCC
>NQII01000218.1:722154-760617 GCA_002778355.1 Clitarchus hookeri | reverse complement strand
CCAAATCCGCATGAATGGCTTGTCTAAAGTGTTAAGTGCTAGTACGTGCATCGTAAAGCTACTGAGCTAACCGATCACACTGACGGCACTTGTGCCACTCTTGCAATGACGTTGCAGAGGCACGAAGCATTTGACGTGAAGGTGCACACGTGCCTCGACTCCCGAGAAAAACGGACCAAGTTGTCGTTGAATCCCGGTCAGGACTGTAACTGCTGAAGTTTCGGAAAATAGGGTTACTTTATGGCTACGTCATGCCGTTAAGATTTCGGTGTTTTCCTCTCCCTCCGCCCATTAACGTTTTTACGCGAACACTGCAGGTTTTGAACTTCTATGACAATTTCGTGGATCTGGAATTTTTAGCAGGGAAAATAACTGTTTGCCGCGAGACAAATAGTAAATTTAACCCATCATTATCTGCTCACACAATAGCATATCCTGCATTACAGGTTCAAGACAATTTACTTAAACTATCCTAGCAGAGTACAAATGGGAAGTCGAGTACGACGGCACCCGCCACCGGCAGCACCAGCAGGGGCCACGGTGGTATAGTGGTCAGACTACTCGCCTACCACCAAGGCGAACCGGGTTCAATCCCCAGCTGGGTAACTCCCAGATTTTCGCATGTGGGAATCGTGCCGGACGATGCCGCTGGACGGCGGGTTTTCTCGGAGATCTCCCGTTTCCCCTACCCTTTCATTCCAGCGCTGCTTCATACTCACCTCACTCTCAAGAGCTCGCTGTTACGAGCCACCCAAAACTCTTCACTCACCGCCACCGACCGGCTGCCATTTTGTGACGCCACCCGGCTGTCATATTGGATCCAGGTGGCCATTACCTCACGCCTGTGAACTTAACACCGTTCCTATGACCTTGAATGAACTTAAAACCAAAAATCCCAAAAAACAGATTCCAAAAAATTAAATTCCTCTAAAAAACTGAAAAAATTGTAAAAATCTAGGAACATATAGTGTTACTCCCATACTCCCCTACTCACCCTTACCANGTCACCCGGCTGTCATATTGGATCCAGGTGGCCATTACCTCACGCCTGTGAACTTAACACCGTTCCTATGACCTTGAATGAACTTAAAACCAAAAATCCCAAAAAACAGATTCCAAAAAATTAAATTCATCTAAAAAACTGAAAAAATTGTAAAAATCTAGGAACATATAGTGTTACTCCCATACTCCCCTACTCACCCTTACCAACACCAGCACTCCCACCCGTCCAAACCAATCATAAAAAATCGACGAAAATCGCAAAAATCGAAAGAAAAAATATTAAAAAATCGAGGTACATATAGCATTACCCCACCCTGACCCCTCCCCTCAGGCTTACCCTAACCAATACCACCCCTCTCCCTAAACGATCCACAAAACTTAAAAATCGAGAAAAATCGCAAGAAAAAAAATAATTCTAAAAATTGAGGAAAAAATTACGTTGATGACTCCGACCAGCATGTTGGTTGTTGCCGACCTTAAATTAAATAATAATAAAAAATTAAAAATCGTAAAAAAACACATTGAGGGAAAAAATTACATGCATAATGCTAAAAACAAAGTTGTATGTGTGTGATCCTGAGCATTCGATTCTCATAAATATAGCAGAGCATAGCCACTCCCTGTTACGAGGATAAGCAGGTGACCGAAACTCGCCAAATTTTATTGGCTGTTTAGTCGGTAAGTCTCCAAACATCAAGGCCAACCGACAATACCACCCATCGATACAAACAGACGATGATAGCTAATCTCGAAAAAAAGTCGTCTAATACGAATTTAATACCTCTTCGCACAAAAATTTTAGGAAAACTTTGCAAACCTTCGCAAATATTCACAAATCTTCGCAAAACATCTCACATACAGCTAAACATAACAAACGACCATACAAGTCGATCAGACCAACTGCCCGGCCAAACTGACCAACCCTACAGACTCACCATAAGAACCATCCATACCAACCGACCATACGAACCAACTATACCAGCCGACCATACGAGCTATCCATACTAGTCGACCTTATGAACCAACCATACCAGCTGGCCATACGAACCGAACATACGAATAATCCATACCAAATACACGTTCCACCCAACCAGACCAACAGCCTAACAAGACTGACTAGAAAATACCAGTGTGCAAGTCCGACCACACAAATAAACCGTACCACCCAAACATACAGTCGGACCATACCAACGAACCATATGAACTGACAATACCAGCCAGCCATACGATCCGACCATACATATGAGCCATCCATACCAGTCGACCACTTGATTCATACTACCCAGGTATACGAACAAACCATACCAGGCAACCAGGCAAACCAACAGTACGAGACAACTATACAAGCCCACAAAACCAGCTTAAAATTCGAACCAGCCATGACAGTCAGAAACAGCCCCAAACCACTCGAACCACTCATAACACACAGCTATTCTAGCCTAAGAGTCTAACGATCATCAACCATAACACATGCTAATGCAGACCAGTCGTACAGACTGACCATTCCTAGCAGATCATAACTAAGGTCCATACAAATAAAACCAAACCAGCAGACCAGCCAACCATACCGACCATCCGTACTAACCAACGACTGACACATGCAGGCTGTCTCTTGCCGACTGACTCCTGCAGACTGCCTCCTACATACTGACCCCTGCCGACTGACTCCTGCCTACTGACTCCTGCCGAATAACTCTTGCATACTGACTCCTGCAGACTGACTCCTCATCCTCCTCAGAAATCCTCATCCTCCTCAGAAATCCTCATCCTCCTCAGCATCGATCGATTCTTCGATCAATCCTTCGTTTTGTCGTCTGCCCCCGCTCATACATATAGAAATTACATTCATTCACCAACTGCCTTCAGTTTTGTACACATAGACTGAATTAATGTTTTTTATGCAGTCCACTATCTATGCATTTTTATACATAAAGTCCTAATTGATATTCTGTATGTGGATCTTTGCTTTAGTAGTCGAGTGCTAATAGCACCACTTTAAAGTTACTAGGTAAAAGAGGATACTACACAAAAAGTTAAAACAAAATTATTTTTAATTGTTATGCTTATTTAACACATCACAATATCAGAAAAAAGCAGTTATTCACGTTGTGAGATATTATCCCTTACCTTCAGTGCACTAATGATTGAAGATATATCACTAATGTGAAAGAAATCTTCACCTTGTTGCAAAGCGATTAAATGTCTGAGTCTACAAAGAATTTAATTCTAGTGTTCGGGAAATATGAAGCCAGTGTTCTCAGAATCTTCTGCCGTCTTCATGTCGCTCATTGCAGTATTTGTGGTAGAGGGATGTGTCAGAACATAGAGATAAACGCCATCGTCTTCAGCCCTATCACTATCTTCATGTTCATTTTCATCAATGCTGTCTTCATGGTCATCTTCACCTCCTGTTTTGTATTCTATATTAAATGTACTTTCACTGGTAGCAGGAGTTGTATGGTCATCAGTATTTAGAGCTGATGGCCGTTTATTTTGAAGTTCGTCGATTTCACGCGAAAGTCTTGCAAATGTTTATTTCGCGCGAACCGACTCTACTGCACGATGCAGGTCACTCATTCCATATTTAGCATCAACTGTTTTATCATAATCGCCTGTGGAATCAGTACCCATCGATGCAGCGAAAGGTATTGACGGCAACAATTGCTGACTCTCAAAAGACGAATCCTTGCAGTTCTTGATGTGGTTCTTCAATGTATCGCCTTGCATAAACTGCATGTGACCATTTCTGTAATGTTTCCTCATGAAAAAAGGGCTCTTCGTGGAGGTGGTTCTCTCATGTCGCCGAGCAATATGACTGAAGGCGAGAACTCGATCACAGAATCGACACCGACAACAATCAGGCAGCGATGATGTGGGTCGCGGCTCCATGTTCGTTGAGGTCAAAGGCAGGCCTTCGTATTCACAACTCATCTTCGTTGAATGACGAGAGAGCGCTTCCAAAGCGAGTCCTTTTACAGTAAAGAGCCCAGCTCGTGCCCATAGAAATTATTCTGTCATAATTTATTTTAATTGTAAAAATATATGGGAGCACTCAGAGAAAATCCACATAAGCTTCAGTTGAAAAATATCAATGGAAAAAAGTTAGTAAACCATCACATGTGTGTGTACAAATATATATATATATAACATATATATATTACATATATATATATTACATTGTAACAGCAGCCATNGGCCGGCCGCTGAAACACAACGTCAAGCAACAACATTGTAACAGCAGCCATAGCATTTCTATGTATATATATATATATACATAGAAATGCTATGGCTGCTGTTACAATGTTGTTGCTTGACGTTGTGTTTCAGCGGCCGGCCGCTGCGCACCGCCACTGGCGTGCAGCCACCTGGTGATGGCTTGCGGCTACCTCGCCGTCATGGCTAGCAAGCGCGGTACCTCCCGCCCCAGGTAACACACACACCGGTAGTCACGCGGGGTGCAGGGAGCGGGGCTATCCCCGGCCTCGCTCGCGCTAAGTCGCCGTTGAAGACACGACTGCATCCATCGCAGAACCTCACCACCAGTGCTGTGCCGCGCTGTGTTATCTCCCACTATCCCGAGGTCCTGGCCGCAGAATAGCCGAGCACACAGAAGCATAGTCCCTCTCGTGCGCGCTCTCAGCTTGACGTGTACTCCTGTTAAAGTTATACTTCCAGGATATTCCTCCGCCTCATACAGACAAAGCTTGGAGTGGAGGGAAGAGATTTGGGCGGCTCTTAACAGCGTGTTCTTGAGAGCCGATGAGGGTGAATTGAGGCGAGAATGGAGAAGAGCCGGAATGCAAGGGCGGGGGAAACGGGATATCCCTGAGAAATTGATCGATTGACTTGATTGTAAAGGGCTTATTAACGTCCCCCGGTGTTATGCCTGAAGGCGTATCAGGAGACGGCTTGCAAACTAACTTAACTTAAATTAACAACCATGCCTTACCTAGGATTCGAACCCAGAACCTCCTGATCCCAAGACCGGTGGCGCACCAACCGACTGCGCCACGGGAGGTCGGCGATCCCCGAGAAAGCCCGCCGACCAGCGGCGTCATCTGGCTCGATTCCCACATACAAAAATTTGGGAGCGGCACCGCCGAGAATCGAACACGGTTCACCTAGGTGGGAAACGAGCTGTCTAGCCACTACACCACCGCAGCCCCAAAGCTTAGAAAATTACACCAGGGTCCAATGCGCTGCATTCGTGAGCTCTCGGTGTAATAATATCTGGGATGAGAGCTATTTCGTACTAGGCATAACCAACACGCCTATTTTCTCTCTGGCCTTATTAGTTATAGTTATACACCAAATATTATAATTCATAGATAAAATATAAGTAAATGTTAACTTCAACCAAAAATGGTACACTGTTGTGTTACCACAATTAAGACACNATTCATAGATAAAATATAAGTAAATGTTAACTTCAACCAAAAATGGTACACTGTTGTGTTACCACAATTAAGACACACTGGTGGTACATGGAATATTTAGGAAACAACCTAACACTTTATATATGAGGTGTTTTTTCAAAGGTTTGATTCAAAAAGTGTGAATAAATCGCCAATGGATTATGGTCTATTCGTGGTATCTCCTCAGTTTTTGAATAAAACCTTTCAAAACTTACTGTATGTATGACATGTTCAATTCTTTTCTAAATATGTCGTGTATTACAAGCGTTTCANATTCATAGATAAAATATAAGTAAATGTTAACTTCAACCAAAAATGGTACACTGTTGTGTTACCACAATTAAGACACGCTGGTGGTACATGGAATATTTAGGAAACAACCTAACACTTTATATATGAGGTGTTTTTTCAAAGGTTTGATTCAAAAAGTGTGAATAAATCGCCAATGGATTATGGTCTATTCGTGGTATCTCCTCAGTTTTTGAATCAAACCTTTCAAAACTTACTGTATGTATGACATGTTCAATTCTTTTCTAAATATGTCGTGTATTACAAGCGTTTCANCAAACCTTTCAAAACTTACTGTATGTATGACATGTTCAATTCTTTTCTAAATATGTCGTGTATTACAAGCGTTTCACACTTCTGTTAACATATAAGTATATGTATTTTCATAAATTAGACGTTTAGTTATATGTCTTCTACAAATTATAATATAACATTAATAATTAATATAAAATAAAAACAGAGAGAAAATAGGTGTCTGGGAAAAGCCTAGTAAGAAATAGTTCTCAAGCATAATATTATTAAACTGAGTGCGCACAAATACGGTGCGTTGTCCATTTAGTGTAATTTTCTAGACCTTGATTAGCTTCGTTTGCATGAGGTAGACGAATAGTCTGAAATAGGACCTTTGTCTGGGTTTCAGAAAAGTTTGAAGTAACCGTGAATGGACTATAGTGAAGATGGCTCTCCTGGAATCAGTAACTGGATTTCACACTTCTAACACTTCCAGCCACTCTGTTCGTGCGTCTTAGAACAAAGACCTTCGGAATTCTGAACAACTTATTGGAATCCAACATTTTGAACGCATGTCAAACCTCTGCCATTGACCAATAATTTACTGACATGGCCCGCAGGTTTCTCGAACCAGTGATTTAAGTTCAGCGTTGGCGTGGCCAATCTCATTTTCCCCTGTCAAACAGGTAAAATATGTAGATTAATGGGTAATAGCAACTGAAATTTTGCAGGTCTACGTACTCTTACAAATTCTTGTACACACGCGTATCCGATTTCATTCTTTGTTTCTGATAAGCCAGGAGCATACAACGAATACCACGTGTTTCAAAAATTGTCGTGTGACCGAAAAAAAAAAGTCGCTATCATAAAATATGTAACTGGACATAGTGAACTAGAATCCGTTATGAGTGCACGAGAAAACGGCCGCAATTTCCAGCACACTTCGGTACACCACGTGAGTTTTGGGTAAGCAAGTGAAAATAGTAGACATGATTTCCNACGGCCGCAATTTCCAGCACACTTCGGTACACCACGTGAGTTTTGGGTAAGCAAGTGAAAATAGTAGACATGATTTCCCCAAGAGTTGGAAGTATTAACTGGGCTTGCTTTGTCATGAAGTCCTCATCTGCGAGCCACTGATTCTCCCGTCAGTAGTAGGTAGTGTATTAGCTGACTTTTCAGTGGGTAGCATTTCATACATTCAAATAACTTCCATTCCTTTTTAGAGAAGAAACACAAGGTATGGCAATTTTTGTTTTCTGCGTATCTCCCCAAATTTGCCTAACAAACTGCCATAAAAACTAACACATTTTCACAACATTCAACATTGACCATAATTATTTATTTTCAATTTTGTATTCCAACAGATTNATAAAAACTAACACATTTTCACAACATTCAACATTGACCATAATTATTTATTTTCAATTTTGTATTCCAACAGATTTATTCATTTGTAAAATCAGTTATATATGCAGACCTGGAAAACAAGCGTGTTAATTGCAGGACAAGCTGCAATTCAAAAGTTTCTACGTTTATGATACTTTCGCAATTGGTCCACGGGCTATTGTCACCTCCTTCTGAACCCTGAGNAATTCAAAAGTTTCTACGTTTATGATACTTTCGCAATTGGTCCACGGGCTATTGTCACCTCCTTCTGAACCCTGAGCCTCTGGTTGGCGGGTTTTCTCGGGATCTCTCGTTTTACCCGCCCTTGCATTCCGGCGCTGCTCCGTACTCACTTCGCTTCACCCTCATCGGCTGTCAAGACCTCGATGTTAAGAGCCACCTAAATCTCTCCGCTCTACACTCCACTCTTAGTTGAAACTTTCGAAAAATGTTAATTCAAAATACCTACCTATTATACCTATCTAATACAGTTGAACCAACTGTTGGGTATCAAATAAATTGCGTCATGCTACTCCTACGACTTAACTTAACACTTTAACTTTGTTATAATAACTTTTTACATTCGTATGAATCAATATTTTAAAATAAAATTCTCATATTTACGCCATTAATCGTTGTAGATATTATGTTAAAAATAATATCGTATTTTTATCAAGTTAACTTATTTATCATACCAACAAAACTATAACATAACCTCAAAATATAGGGAAATTGTTTTGGCCTTTGAACAGCTTTAAGCCATTTTGCTGGCGGCAGTTCTCGACACGCATTGTAGTTTCGCTTCTGAATTATTAGCTATTCTGTGGCACAGTACCTACTTTGTCCCCCAACTACGTTTGAAGTTGCAACGGAGGATACCGAAACGTTTCCAGGTATCCATTCATTTCATGTTCGTTAACGTAGTCACTCACCGCTGCATTCTCCTCTGAAGACGTGGCGTACTTGCCGATATGTTTCACGCGGTCTTTTAATGTGCAATTTTCTAATAGACTATTTTTAAAAGTTCAGTCTTTGGATGAACAGATTAAAACGATGTACACGATAAAAAAATATATTTAGCAAATATTATGTAAATAATCATTGAAATAAAGGGTTGACGTGTGGAATTTTCAATCTGGCTACACATTGGAAGTTAATGAAACTTCTGCAGCTGTGATCCAGTATGGACTACAAGAAGCTGAACAGTGTTTGTGATATAATTTCTTGCACGTACAGTGTTCAACGTGTTTTTAACATAAGTGTTTTATGTCCGTGTAATTCACTTCTTCCGGAATGTAATTGTTTAGAATGTAGTGTACTCAAATTAGAAACTGATGGTTACCATTTATCAAGTTTTTCCACTTATTTATGTATATTNGTTTAGAATGTAGTGTACTCAAATTAGAAACTGATGGTTACCATTTATCAAGTTTTTCCACTTATTTATGTATATTTCTGATTTAAAAATTTGCATAACAATCAGTGTACAATTTTAACGAATTTTTGTTATTATTTTCTTTACGTAACACAATTTTATGAACGTGTTGTAATATTTGTATAATTAAAACTGGTAAATGTGTNCGTTATTATTTTCTTTACGTAACACAATTTTATGAACGTGTTGTAATATTTGTATAATTAAAACTGGTAAATGTGTGCTATGAAAACAGCATGGTAATTTATTGCAAAAAAAATTACACATTTACATTGAAGTCAGATCGTCGTACCCAGGGATTTAAGTTTGCGAATAAATGAGCAGTTAGTGTAGTTATCTACACATGAGTAAAAACTGTGTGTGAGTGAAAGCAAACAGTATTTTTGAGGACTGGAAAAAAAAACAAAAAATTAAGAAGATGGAGTATAATTAGAATAAATGGACGTTTAAATTATTTGAGTTAATTTTAAATTTAGTCCCAAACATTTTTGGCACTGTATTCGTCACAAACAAAATGGTTACCTTTTAATAATTCATTAAGATGGGCGGTTGTAAAGCCTTAAAATGTCTAGTGCAAAATTAAACTTAACAGCCACACGGTTATCGCAAATTACTGTATCTCTATAACCCAATAGAGAATATAATTGGACGTATTTATGCACAAGGAAACCAACAAACAGATATATTTGAGTTAGAATTGTTCCTGTTATTTATAATTTCAGTATCAAAAGGTTTTGTTCAACTATTTTCCCAGTTGTGTTCGTTGATTGAACAAATTGTAAGACAGTGTACAACAGCCATTTTCGCGGTTTACATATTTTTTTAAAATAAATATAGTTGGTTTTCTTTTGTAATACACTATGTGCGAGTTGGTTATTTTATACAATAATGTATCCTTTTTTCATAATACTTTTATTTCTGTTTGGTTTTTTAATTAGTATAAAGAAACATCCATAAAGATACAATTCTCCAGTTTTTATCGAAATACAGTAGTATACAGTATATCACCAAAAGNTATAAAGAAACATCCATAAAGATACAATTCTCCAGTTTTTATCGAAATACAGTAGTATACAGTATATCACCAAAAGTGGAAGCTCATTAACGTGTGTTTTATTTTGAGATTGAACTTAGGCCAATATCAAAAATATTAAATTAATTTGTTGGCAAACAATATTATAAAGTCAGACCAATGGTAAAAAATTGGATTTAGTTTTCTATAATAGTAATTTGTTTGGAATATTATCACTATATCAGTTCCCGAACAAGGTTACAGAAAATATATAAACACGAACTTATCTTCAGACTTATTATTTTGTTCTTTATGAGGCAAAAATAAAAACTTCATAGTCTAGCCGACATTTTTAAGAGTAAGTTCGTTTTCGTTGTTACCACATGTGCGAATATGAATTTCCCTGACAATAATATTATTTCCTTGAAGTAAAAGTTATGAACTATTTTAGACGTTAAATGTTTCATAATACTATTTTTCAAAAAGGAGTCAAGCCTCTGTTAAATCCCACATACTGTTGAGCAAAACAAAACCATCCCACATTGTGTGTTGGATTCTTTCTGTAAAACGATTTTCATCATTCAAGAACCTGCGAGTTGGTTCGTGCTCTTATTATTTTTCAAATATCATAATATTGAGTTGGTTATTTTTTAAGGAATATAATTAGAACCTTCTCCTACTACCTGGTATAATTATCTCGGAAGTAACAATTTACTGGGTTGGTTCCATTTTGCTTAACTACGTCTAATTGGACTGATCAGTTTATTGATAGTGAATTATAAGATACAATTAACGATGTGTATAATCATTTACGTACAATAGTTATAAAAAAACAAATTGCAAAAATCCCCCCTGCCCTTCCCCAGTGATGCTGAATGGCATCGAACGCGTGACCTCCAGATTTCGATGCATTACGAAAGTACGCTGCTTAGTGGCGCTGGAACAGTTTCAAATAGGAAAAATTAAGGTAGGGGGTGTTACAGATTAAGGCCTAAGTCAAAGAAACTGCAGGCCACAATTTCAAATTTCCTCTGGAAATTGGCGGAAAAAAAGAATAAGTTGTCATTGTCTATTGGTCATATGGGTTTCACTGTAAGCTGTTGTGTCTTATATAATAAAAAAAAACTATGAAATATTTTAATGTACATAATTTTTCAGCGGGACAGAAATAAAAGTCGACATTTTGTTGCTGATTTATTGAAACACAAACGTGGTTGTAAATTTCGTTATTGAAACATAAATCTGTCAGTAAGTGAAAATCGTTGTACCTACAGAGTCTTGTGTTTCCGATAGTTGCTCTTCTGAAAACTGAATTTTAAACTTTAGCCACAATGCTGTATATTTTCTGAACACATTTCTGTATTAAAACCCTACAGTCACCGCTTGAAATTCTGAGCAAACAGAACACGCTGGAAGCTTGTCTGGGCTATTTTTCATCGCCACTGCAATGTTTTATTGTGGCCTGACGTGACCTTGAGACGTTAAAATACTTTGCTAGGGAGTCTCTTTAAGGAAGCACCCATTCTTCAATTCATATAACTCAGTAGTATTTCGAATATGTGAAAGTATTATTTTCCGCAAAATTACTTTCGTCACAATCAGTGGACGTTGTCACTCAAAATATGTTAAGAACGTGCAGCTTTTAAATGCTTCGTTTGGTTCAATGTAGATAAAAAATAAATTTCTAACTATCCTGACCGTATCTTTAGAAATCTTTGTTGTTCTGTCCGTTTTTTTCCTGCAACAGGTCGTGAAATTGCGCTGAAATTAAATTTGTTGTTGCTGCACAGTTTATCAAAGTAGAGCCTATAGTCTATTCNACAGGTCGTGAAATTGCGCTGAAATTAAATTTGTTGTTGCTGCACAGTTTATCAAAGTAGAGCCTATAGTCTATTCACGGTTTCTTTACACTTTTTGAATCAAACCATTGAAAAATAGCTCCATGTATGACCTGTTTTGTTGTTTATCTCAACCGTTTTATATGTCTGTTGACATGTATTTGGTTAAATTGAACTTCTACTTAAATTTATTAATAAATTATAATTTCATTAATAATTAATAAGNGTTGACATGTATTTGGTTAAATTGAACTTCTACTTAAATTTATTAATAAATTATAATTTCATTAATAATTAATAAGAATAAAATCAGTGCAAAAATAGGTGTGTTGGCAATGCCTATTAATAAATAGTTCTTATGCATAATATTATTACGCAGAGTGCTCACGATTACAGTGCGTTGTTCCTTTGGTGTAATTTTCTAGACTTGGTTACCCTTTGTTTGCAGGAGGCGAAGGAATGTTCTGAAAGTAGAACTTTGTCGAGGCTTCAGAAAAGTTGTAAGTAACAGTGGGCAGCGGTGGCTGAGTGGCTAGACTGTTCGCCTCCCACCAAGGCAAGCCGGGTTCAATCCCCGGTCGGGTCACTCCGGATTTTCGCAAGTGGGAATCGTGCCAGACGATGCCGCTGGTCGGCGGGTTTTTCTCGCGGATATCCCGTTTCCCCCCGCACTTGTATTCCGACGCTGCTCTATTCTCAACTCGCCTCACCCTCGTCGGCTCTCAAGACCTCGTTTCGTTTTCTATGGCTTTCCGTGATCACACCAGGTGAACGTCGGGATGGTTTCTTACCACAAGTATGGCCGCTAAGACGTTCAGCAGTAGTCAGCCTCATTTTATTGTATGTTTAAAGTTGTAAAAAATCGTGTTTAGGTAATACGAAAACAAAAACAAAAATAACAGCTAACCCCCGTACATTTCAAAGTGAATTACAGCTTAGAAACTGACCCACTCTTAAGTATTTGTCTATAAATAACTTCGCAAAGGAAATTCGTGTCTCTGTCTTTTTCTAAAATAAAAATTAAAAATAAAAACATTTTCAGTGTAATGAAAATAAAAATTTAAAGGGAAAACATTAGAAAAAATGCATAATTATTACCCAAACGAATGTGGGAGGATATATGACACTAAATATTTCATATTTTGTAATTAGTGCGCACGCACATTCCTTTATAAATACGCCATATAGGTACTTTTACAGGAACCAGCACAGTTTTCAATATATAGTGACTTGAATTTCTAAGTGCCATTAAAGGTGATTTGAAAATATTAGGAAAGATTTTAATGGTTTCTGAGAAACTATTGCATGGTCTGAATTTCTAGGCTATTTTATTTAGTTCATTTAGTAAGAGTTCAACTTGTAAAAAACCAAAAACTGAAATTATTTTTTATGTATTTCTTTTCTTTTAGCATTTAGACTATTCTTTCGTGTAAAGAGTGTTATTTTGTAAAATTATTTCCGTAAGTCTATGCAAAAAGCACTTTTAAAAACTCTAGAAAATTACCTTATAACAAGGGCCACCTGTTTATCGCGAAAAATTTTCAAGACAAAATGTGTTCCAGTGCACTATAGTTCAAGACCACTTTCGTGGTTGGATCATTTGAATTCTTGCGCATCTTGTCTGCCTGCCCGCGAATAACGGACGTTCAGTATCGGAGAATCTGAAGTAGTCAAGCGACCAGTGATTTGCACACTTTTCCCACTGCTTTGATTCACGCGGGGCCTCTGTGAGAGTAGTTATGATTGGCTCACTCATGTAACAGACTGTCTTCACACAAACACAAGCGGCCAATAGTCAAATGAAGACTGCAAGTGCGCAAGTAAGACATTGCAACCTAGCCTCTGCGTAAACCTTATAGCGAAAAACAATAACTATCAAATTCTCTTTCATATCCATTGTGCATATCATTCTCAAGTGTCTGTGTTTTGTGAAAACGATGCCGTTTGCAAGTTAACCCTTTTACTTATATATAATTTTTCAAATCAAGAGTTGAAATAGAAGAATTTTTTTTTGTATAACAAGTACTTACAAATACCTGCTATCAACATACACAACTGCGTCCAAGAGAGTTTCTGATGTACGGCTGCACAAACAGCACCTAATTACAGAATAAAGACCACAGGAGAAATACCTGATAACGTAGAGACCTGAAGAATTCGCGGATTCATTTTGAGACAAGCTAGAATTCAAAACACGTGTGTTTATATAACTTAAGTCATTGGTCCACACGTTGTTTGACACCTCCCTGGAGAACGCTGGCCCAATCGTCGCCTTCCACTGTGACAGCAGACAACCAATGTGCAGTTAATATCGGCATTGCTGCACATAAGACTGTAGAATCTAGCCTGCAGGTCATTGAACTCGCGAATTTTTCAAGTGTCTAGCTAAGTCACATTTTGCTAATTTTACAGGAGAGTGATGTTAAGTTTAAAAAATGTCGTATTCCTCCTCTGTATGCTGATATTTCAAATAGCTGTATCTCGTGACCGATAATGTTCTTCCCCATGACTGTAACATTAGTAGAAAACACCGTATCGAAGCAAACAAGTGGCATAAAAACCCGGAAATAGAAAAAAAATTTATTTGTCAGGTTTTTCCCCTGTGGTCTTCAAATGTAAACGTGCCAAGAATGTTTAGTAACACTAGCAGTGGAAGTGATACAGCTGTATTGATGCTAGTTTCTAACATTGAATAGCGCCGACCGTAATTTTAAGCATTATGCAGCATGCCGTACATAAATAATATACCCGGGATAACGAGTAGTTGTAGCGTCAATAAGCATTAAAGTACGTCATATAATTCTGCAGATTAACGTAGTGTCCTTCATTCGTTTCACACTCGCTTGAAAACTAAACAAACAAATCATATATCCTGCCATATTGGATATTTTCGTGCCGATATGGCGAAGTTGGACCCACATTTCTAAATAAATTCACACTTAATTTTAAAATGTATTCAGTCGCTTTTTAGAATCTTCCCTGTACGCAATTGCAACATATTCGGCTAGAGAACAGATAACTACGCACCTTATATGTATGTATTTAAAAGTCTGTTATGTCATGTGACATTTCCTACTGAATGTTAAGTTATTTGTCAATGCTAGTTCCATTTTATTGCAACTTAAAATTTAAGGAAGATTACTTTAAAAATATGAAGTTTGATTTATTTCAAAGTGAAATTTATGAAAAGTTACCATAAAAATATAACATTTGATAAATATAAATGTAAAATAAAAATATCTATTACTGTAGGAATTTTGTGTAAGTTAAATATATTTATTGTAAAATACAGTGATATCAAACAAGTGTGAATTTCCTTATTTTTTAGTTTACAATAATTAGCACTTAATGATAATTTGTAGAGTTGAATATGCTATCTTAATTAAGAGCGGCTCAATGTCTGTAAATATTGTGACAGAACCGATTTTAATATTTCTCATGGTCAACAAAATATATGCCTATAGATCACAATTATATGTTTTAAGACCGCAATATATCTAGAAAATTTATAACCAGTTTATTTTGTATTGCAATCTAATAAAGACTTTACTGAAAATATAAACACCCAACTGAAATGATAAATATTTAAAATTCTCTCTGGAAGTATACTTTGTAGCGAAAATATTTTAACAGTATTTATTTCTGTATATAGTTCTACATAAATNAAATTCTCTCTGGAAGTATACTTTGTAGCGAAAATATTTTAACAGTATTTATTTCTGTATATAGTTCTACATAAATAATGTCATTATTTTATATGCTTTTTCATTTTCTTTAACGCTTTAATTATAGATGAATACCAAATATATTAATATTTCCGCAATATTGTTGCAAGGCTGAAAGATAAAAAAAATCAAATTTAACCTTTTAATTTTAGCCAATATTTTTGTAATGACCATTTGGACAGATGTATTATTATTGTCATAATTTTCAATAACCACTTTGGCGAGAATAATAAGTTTTGTAGTATGCATAAAATGCCTGTTTTTTTAATGATTTTTAATGATGTATGAATTTCTTATTTATTATTTATTGCTCATTGTGTTTGTATTTATTAACAAGATTTGCACATAAAATGGGTGTATTTTTTAAATTTCCTTGGACTACGACGTTTAGGCCAAGAAACAGTTATTTCAGTTCAGGATAAAACAGTTCACTGTAAATTCATGACAAGTATTATCGTCCCACTTCATATCGCTTCAGGCAAAAATTTCCAGTATTGTGAATCAAAATGCAAATATACCTGAGATGCTGAGACTCAATGTGTAAACATAATTGAATATATAGACACTTTTATTATAAAGTTAGCCACTTTGTGAAGCATAAGTGCTATTTGAAATGTATTTCTCACTAAAAAAAACTTGGATAAGTAAAAAGTATCATATGAGACGGTTATTAAGATTTTTAAACAAATAAAAATACAATATATAAGTTAAATAAACATTGATCATTGATCACATTGAATAAGTTCTGTATACGACTGTAGGTCTAACCAAGAAAGTGGTTCTTCGTTATATCTGCGGTGATGCGACTGAATGTTTGACTTAGTCACTTTTATCCCAATTTGTCTTACTATTTTAAAAATAAACGGTTGAAATTTTACCTCTGGGTATGATCCANAAATTCTCTCTGGAAGTATACTTTGTAGCGAAAATATTTTAACAGTATTTATTTCTGTATATAGTTCTACATAAATGATGTCATTATTTTATATGCTTTTTCATTTTCTTTAACGCTTTAATTATAGATGAATACCAAATATATTAATATTTCCGCACTATTGTTGCAAGACTGAAAGATAAAAAAAATCAAATTTAACCTTTTAATTTTAGCCAATATTTTTGTAATGACCATTTGGACAGATGTATTATTATTGTCATAATTTTCAATAACCACTTTGGCAAGAATAATAAGTTTTGTAGTATGCATAAAATGCCTGTTTTTTTAATGATTTTTAATGATGTATGAATTTCTTATTTATTATTTATTGCTCATTGTGTTTGTATTTATTAACAAGATTTGCACATAAAATGGGTGTATTTTTTAAATTTCCTTGGACTACGACGTTTAGGCCAAGAAACAGTTATTTCAGTTCAGGATAAAACAGTTCACTGTAAATTCATGACAAGTATTATCGTCCCACTTCATATCGCTTCAGGCAAAAATTTCCAGTATTGTGAATCAAAATGCAAATATACCTGAGATGCTGAGACTCAATGTGTAAACATAATTGAATATATAGACACTTTTATTATAAAGTTAGCCACTTTGTGAAGCATAAGTGCTATTTGAAATGTATTTCTCACTAAAAAAAACTTGGATAAGTAAAAAGTATCATATGAGACGGTTATTAAGATTTTTAAACAAATAAAAATACAACATATAAGTTAAATAAACATTGATAATTGATCACATTGAATAAGTTCTGTATACGACTGTAGGTCTAACCAAGAAAGTTGTTCTTCGTTATATCTGCAGTGATGCGACTGAATGTTTGAATTAGTCACTTTTATCCCAATTTGTCTTACTATTTTAAAAATAAACGGTTGAAATTTTACCTCTGGGTATGATCCAGATTAATATTTTTTTACAATGGAATCTTATTTTGTAACGGGTATAGGCATTTACATACACATCTCTGTACTTTAGTCATTGAATTAACTTATAGAGTTATTCTCGAAGTGTGATGAAAAACTAATAACAGCATATTGGGTGTTTCTGATTTTACAGATAAGCTAGAAGTTACATTGTTCACTTCTTGAATACAATTGTGTAAAACAGGTTACTACAAAACAGTAACCATATTTTCTTTTCTGCTAATGCTTTGAGTGATACGAGGACTGAGTGATTCAAAATATAATGTGTGTTTGTGTGTTTCTGTGTGTTTTGTGACTTATTTTCAATTTCGAAAGCAGCATCATCAAAATTAAATGACGTCATACTAGATAATAAAAGAATATTTGTATTTACTTTATAATATATATTGTACCTACAAGCATGTAAGTATGTATGTTGCTGTAAAACCATAGCATATACCTTTCATAAGAGACGTTCCAGGGAACGCAATTTTTTCAAGTCAAATTTTAGAATTTTCTCACTATTTGCTTCTTCGTTTTGTATTTAAAGTACGCATTTTCGCCATGTTGTATTCTTCCTACATAAAATATTGTACATGTATTATTTATTGGTGAAGATTATTCTATTTACCACTGATATATGAGAGTTATAAATAAATAATTCATATACAATTTCCGTGTTATTTCTTTGTTTGCCATACCCTCCTACCGTATCACCGGCCAGTAAAATGGCGCAGCGACGTTCACCAATCAGCGCATGGTAACGTACTTGTCAAGCAGCAGCACAGCCAATAGGAGATCTTTTGCGGCATGCAAAAGCCAATCAGGCAGAAAGCCCACTTTCAGAGCAGCACAATGGCGTCCCTGGCCAGCAAAAAGGCGCAGCGACGTTCATTTGTCAGCGCATGGTAACGTACTTGTCGAGCAGCAGTCCAGCCAATAGGAGATCAGTCGCAGCACGCAACACTTTATCATGCAGAACGCTCAATCCTGGAGCCTCGCACAGATAGTCGGGAAATGGGTACACCTACGTTAAAGAACCCGCGACGCCGCTGCACTTCTGTGAACCCTCATATTCTGTGATGAAACTGTGACCTCGGCGCGCCTACCTGCCAGCAAACGATCTCGGTCCCCGATAACATAATCAGCTTCATTCAAGCTTGAATCAAATTTTTCATGACACTCCTGTAAGCTTACAGCAAGCTTGTTCCGCAAGCAAGAAAGTTTGAATCAAGCTTGAATCAAGCTGGCTATAAATAGACAGGCCTGTTTTTTCGCAAAAATATTTAAGGACAAGTTGTTTTCCAAAACATTTTAGTTCATAACTGGATGGAATAAGCGACCAGCGGAACTTTCGGTGCGCCATCAGCGACGTAACAAACGCTGTACAGTCGAATAAGGCGGGGGGGGTGGTTCGGGGAACACGGTAGGTGTCCCACGACATGTGCTGCATACGTTACGCGGCGTAATTCAGATTTAATGAGCCTCGGGGCCGTCCGCCCGTAAATAACCTTGGTTTAGCGGACGCCATCCCTCCGCGTGCGACTAAGCGAGACCCATCAGGAGACAAAGAGAGAGGCATGGGAAACAAATGACATACGACGTGTGTTGCATTACTGGCGTCGATACCGGACGTGCGTGTGGGCGAGTCGCCAGCCTGCGCGTGGGAAGCCCGGGAATATACGGACTGGTCAAGGCTCAATGGACATTTCTCAAACCTCTACTTAAGCCTGTATGCCACCACAAAAATGTTCCGTACAGGCTCGGGCGGAAGCTTTCACAAGATCTCCTACTCGAGCCTGTATGCAAGCAGTAATGGAGAGTTCTTTGGAATAATCTATCCAACAATACTTGTTGCCGCACAAGTAAATCCTAGTGTATTTTTTTATGATTTTATTTCTGCAACTGTGCTTCAGGAACAATCTTCACTCACGACTTCAGCATCATGTGTTTATGCACACAGCCTTATCGTTTTGTTCCTACAGCTGGAACTTTTGTGTTATATAAACCCGAATAGTAGTTATAAATAGTATGTTCTGGAAAAACGGCGTTGGCGTCAGAACGCAGGCCGAGTGGCTGCCATCTTGGATGTCATCATTTTTTCTCTTTTTTCCCTCGAAATTTCTCTTTTTCCCTTAAAACGGCCAAATATGCCAGAATAGCCCTCAAAATATCCAGAATTTCCATCAAAAATTTCCAAAATTTCGCTCAAAAAAATATTTCATGCACAATCCAGATGGTTTGCATAATGACGCTGGACCCTGCTCAAAATTGTGCAATGTCAGCCGGCATATGCAAGCAGGTACACAAAGGCATATGTACATAATATGGCATGCAATAAAGTCATTAGCTCTGAGTTCATCAATAATACATTTATCTTTACGCTGACAGAAAGATATACACTTCTCTGAAATGGAACCAGCAACCATAGCCCATCAACCATATCATTGAGGTCTTCAGAAAATAAGTAGCTAGACTTCACGACACTTTTTCCATAAATTTCGCGATACATGTCTGCATTTATGTTCTTCTGTGATGAGTAGGTTGATAGATACCTCTGGGCCAGTGTACTAGGTTCGAATTTGCATTTATTCGGTCCCAACTTCAAGTAGCTCTTATGTTCAGCAACGCGTTTATGCTTTTGCTTTGCAGATGTCAACACTTCATCATCATCAGTAGAATATGTATATTACATATATTTAGCAATGAACTGTATGTATATATATATATACACACAACAAAATTGGTTCATTCATGACTCTACCCAATGTATGTTCATCCCAAATACTGGCAGTCTGTCGTACATTTATAAGTAGTTAACAAGCAGGTCAAGTCGTGACAACCCGAGGCAAACAACACGTACATTATATTAGGAGAAAAAAAATTTCCATTGGAAAGTGTGGAATATTAAGGACAACACTAATGTAAATTGATGTAAAAATTAACAAATATAAAGGATAATAGTTTTAAGCACTTACTAACCATTGCAACCATCATATAATACACATACATGACCCTTACGAGAGGAATTCAGTTATACAGAACAAGGTAACCATTTATTCCGTTCGAATCCATCAAGCAGTAAATATTAGAATGACTCTTTANATTCAGTTATACAGAACAAGGTAACCATTTATTCCGTTCGAATCCATCAAGCAGTAAATATTAGAATGACTCTTTATAAATATCGCTTCGTATAATCTTTTTTTTTTTTGTAGTGGATATCTTCCCTACACACTTTTAGGTCTATAAAAGCAATTCGGACCGATACTACACATTGCTCAGAACATCTTTCTCTCGTCGAGATGATGTTCGAGTAGCTAGAAAAGTTTATAGTCTATCATAACATACGGAAAGATTAAATCACTTACAGCACACGGAAAATATACCGAGCTCGCATACCTACCTAAATAATTCCTTCTCTCATATACACAAAATTAAATAAAATCCGTCAACAAACGTCTATCTGTCGAACTGCAACAGGACGAAGATATTCCCGACTGTTCTCCTACGACAACAATGTTTTACAGATAGTTCTACCGTTACAGAAACACCACATCCCAGGAGCTGGTGTAAGACATATCGGGAGCGAGCAGCAGCAAAAGAAAAACAAGGCACCACCAACACTGAAAGATGAACGAGTGTAAAGAAGTTGAGAGGTTGCCTTGCGAACTTCGCAGGCTAGACGGTGATCGAGCTGTTGAGGTAATCTATTTCAGTCCAGCAACCATGCTACCGTTTGTACCACAGTCAGCAGTCGTCTACTGAGGCAACCCGAGACGAGTAATGCAAATTAGCATGACCTGCTGTCAGTATACAAGCGAGAGAGGTAATGTGGAAGGGATTTGGTAAGACTCGGAGAAAACCGCCTATTTGAATACAAGATCGCCGCCGGCTCCCCGGACGATGCCCCACGAGTAGCTAGTAGACGTCGTGGCAGGAATTTGGGAATACTCGGAGAAACCTCCTAGCTTAGAATGGAAGAGCTTGAAGTATACGATCATGTATGAAGGAATTAAAAGATAATTAAATTTTGGGACGACTCTGAGAAAACTCCCTAGCATGGAATGCAAAAGCATGATGTAGGTAAGTGATTAAAATTTTTTTTTGAAAAAACATATTTCAAAAAATTAATTTTGAGAAAAAAAATTTTAAAACTTAAAATAAATTATTAAAAAGATAAATAATTAAAAAAAGAATTAAAATACAAAAAATTAAAATACAATTTAAAAATTATTTTTAAAAATTTGGAAAATGTTTAAAACAATATTTCGAGAGCCTCGCGTAGCCAATCAGAGACGAGAGGCTCGCGTACCTAGAGTAATGCAAGAGCAGGAAAAAATCCGCGACGACGTCATCGGTGTCCCCCGGACGACGCCAAATGGCTCCCCGCTCCCCCAGCCGAAGCCAGGTGTCCTGGAATGCCCCTTTTCTATCTACTACTGTTCAACTTTTAGCCGTTCCCATTAATTACTCTTTCCTAGCAAAAAAACTGACAGCATAAATTGTTTACATAAATATATATGTCGAAATCAAAATTTTACTGTTTTAGAAATGTGGAAATAATGAAAACTAACTTAATACAGAAATGAGATTATTCACATTCGAATAAAATACCAAGACCTACTTTAAGACGTCTATAAAACCGCACAAGGAAATATTTTTCTGGTTTTAAAAACTGCTGTAAATAAGGAAATTCTAGAATATTTTTGATTTGTGGCTGCCTCTGATGTTTTTGTAAAATAATTCTTGATAAGCATACCTTAAAATGAATTAAGGAAAGAACTCTCAGCTGCCCTTGTTTAATTTTTATACCAATAGTTCGGTTTATTTTATTTGTATATTACAAAACCGTAAGATTTTGACATTCATCTGTTATTTGGCAAAAACTATGCTATCTAAAAAGTATATGCAAGGAAAAAGTAGTCACAGATAATTCTACAAATTGAACCGTATGGGGCACAAATGTGTGAAATAACAAATTTATCCTCACCAACATCGGCCGCCGTCTACCTGGAACTTTTTCCCACGTTTAGGCCGAGAAGCGCGGGAGCGATAAGGGTGACACTGCCACACGCATCAAGTACGCCATCACCGCTAAGCGCAAGGCTCTGAACTGGCGTGCAGTGTTCTCGTCGTGCTGCGTGTACCTATGGGACTTTCAGCGGTGACCATATTATTTTATTAGTGGGAAGTCTTTAGGAAGGTTCAGTGCAGGCCCCTATAGTAGTTTTGTATGTATCTGATGCGTGCATTTTGAGCTACAGCGCCTTGGAAAGGCCGTTTTTAGCGGTTTTGGAGTACTCTGAATTGATGTTTCTAACGTACGTGATATTTTGAAAGTACTTAACAGCTCTCGTCTGAAGTGTGTGTTCTTTTCGTAGATCAGCACGTTGGACGCACGCTTAATAGTTTCGTCGAAAAACGTGTATTTGTAACACTCTGCAACGCAGTTCAAGCGCCAGGTAGACGGGTGCCTTAACCCGTTCGGTCACCCTGTCCACGGTCAAGGGCATGTTGCACGTGAAGGATATTTAAAACCAGTGCTGCACAGTGTGGAATCGCTACCCAATGCCTTGAAAGTATTTCCGACGGGTAATCTGATTTGTGAAAGTTACCACGCCTCTCGTTTATGAATGGCTGATGGGAACGTCTTTGAGCACGTACGTTTGTTCACTCGTTGCAAAAAGTACACTGGGTACAAATACAGTGCACACCAAAATATTACGTGTTTGCAACATTCCGTCTCGCAAATTAATGCGTGACAGAACGGGTTAAGCTACTGAGGTTATCTGAGGAATTCTGAATCGTAGATGTCATTCCATACGTTACCATCTGCAGTCAGGGTCAGCATGGATGACAGAAAGCTGGGTCACAGAATAAGACTGTCTCACAACTTTCAGTACATACTTGTTAAGTATAAACATATTCGTACTTGCTGTTGTGTGTACTTACCTTGACTTTTTGGGACGGGTTTTTTCTGGCTGCACTTGAATCGTCGCACAACCAGGCGTAAATAACACGAAGTACTAGAAAGTAAACGCTGTTTTTGTTGTCATTCTGAGCTAACAAAGCTATGGTTTTTACTTTAAATAGACATTTTGTGTTCTATTTTGGTTGTCTTTGGTTTCGTTTATGTCTATGGTGTTGTTGCGAAAAAATAACAATAATGAATTTGTCATGTGTAACAGGTAGGTAATTATAAACGCAGAAATAATGTTGCACATTAGTTGCTTCGTAGAGCAATAAGACGGCGGGNGTGTAACAGGTAGGTAATTATAAACGCAGAAATAATGTTGCACATTAGTTGCTTCGTAGAGCAATAAGACGGCGGGCAAGTAGAATTACAAAAAGTCTCCATCATAGGTTATGTACGTAACGTTTGATGAAAACAAACATGGCGACCGCTGCAAGTACGCAAACTCACCCAGGAAGTAAGCAACTTCGTGTACTCGGCAAGTACAGAAGCCGTGCGTACTATGCTAGGGATTGAAATGACGCTAGTATATACTTCGTGACGTCACAGGCGAGGCGTAGTATGGGCATGTATATACTAAAAGGGAATTGAGAGACAGCATAAGTAAGAGATAATTTGGGTGCGAAACCTGGGTATGCAGCTGAGTGGTGCGTGGTGAGCTGTTGTAGCCTAGGGAAACTGAATGCGTTCCGACCACTAACAAGTGAGCAGCAAGGGACCAACTACACGCGTCCTGTGGCGTCAGCTGTCGGGCTACGTTTTACTGGTGGAAGTGTAAACTAGCAAACAACAAGGTACAGCACACAGCTAACGACAGCTTACCTTGCAAAAATTCAACACACGTCACTGATGCAGGTGTGTAGTGGAACTGGAAAGCTTAGAGGGTTGGAAAATTGTCGCCATTTATGCTCATAAGAAAGGCTAAAGGCATAATTCATTTTTCATCACGGATAGACTTGCACTGGTTTGATACGTTCCAATTTCCATGTGCCTAACTCCGGCAGTCATTAAATGAAGTCCAACTGTGCCTCTAAGCTCGTAGCTGTATGATATAGGCAAAAAGCACTGAAAAAACATTCTGAGGTAAGGCAGCCACTGCCTTTATTCGTGGTTCGGGCTCGTTACATAATTACTTTAAAAAACATAATATAAATTACTATGCCTACTAAAGTCAATGTGGTATCGAATACATGGGAATAAGAAAATTTTATGACGTCACATTAGCATTCGACTAGAAAACTTGAACCCGAAAATATATAACACTTGGTATATTTACGTACACGATTCTATGCTTATAAAATTCAATATGGTGCTGCTCATTGCCTCATAATATTTTCTTACATAATATTCGAATTATCTATGAAAATGCGAATCCGTAGACATACTGTTCGATATACTATTTTAAAAGTTAAATAAAACTATATTTATTTTAATGCGTGTCATTTATTTATAAAATCATGCTTTTTATAATCTACGGTTGCGGCATCATATACTACAAATCCGTCTTGTAAATACGAATGCAATGACAGATTGCTGAGCATAATATTTTCTGTAAGTTTTAAAAGTGAAATAAAATATATTACATTAAAAATACATAACTTTAATTTATAAAATACTTATTTTGTATAATTGATGAATGTTACATCATATTCAAATTATGTTTGAAAAAACAAATTCACAGACAGGTTGCTCAATACACTTTTTTGTGTAAGTTTAAAAGTTAACCTCTTGTTTATAAAATTATGTATTTTCAGTGCCTTGTAAACATGTATGTTGTATAAGTTAACATAATGGCCATATCTAACATGTACCACTCGAACTCATGCCTATATCATTTAGGAACAAATTTTTTTTCATTTACAGTCATCAGTCACATATTGTTATAACACTTTTAATTATTTCACACATAATATTATTTCTTGAATAGACATACCCTCCTCATGACTATAACATTCTTAGAGAAAATTCATCTCCACGCTTATATTTTTATACATGCCATATTAAAACCCATCCTGATACAATGGTTATTTATATATATCATTTAGACCTGTACTGGCACCCATGTCCTGGTTGCTTAGTCGGGAAATGGTATTCAACTATGCTTATTCTATGGATAGGGCATACTTGACTGTACCACCCTATTTGTCATTAGTAGTGATGCCTATGTTATGAATTTGACAACCATACCTTAAAAAATTCAGAAATGTCAGACAACTATACTAATAAGTGGGCTTAGGGCATATTTGACCCTGCGGCCATTTTAGTCGTCAGAGGTGATGCATATGTTATGAATTTGCTGACTAAAGCTTGGGTGGATGAGAAATGGTGGCCAACTATACTGATGAGAAGGCTTAAATTATACTTTACCCTAGCACTATGTTTGTCGTCAGGGGTAATGCCTATGATATGCATTTGGTGGGTATATCTTAAAATTATGGCGAACTATGCTTATNATGTTTGTCGTCAGGGGTAATGCCTATGATATGCATTTGGTGGGTATATCTTAAAATTATGGCGAACTATGCTTATAAGAGGACTTAAGGCATAGTGGTCCTATCGCCCTTATCGACACCAGGGGCGATGCCAATGATATGAATTTGGGGGCTATATCTTAGACAGTTCGGAAAGTATGTCTAATTATGCTTATAAGATGGCTTAAGGCATAATTGCTTAACCACCCTGATCGATGTCATGGGCGATATCTATGATATTAATTTGGCAACTAAACAGTTCAGAAATTATTGCTAACTATGCTTATAAGTTTGTGGGAGTCGGATATAGATATACTGAGACATGATTAGCATGGGTGCGATTAGCATAGACATAGGTCATAGAATATGCTTGTAACAAGGTGGAGTGACAGCACGAAGTAGCATGAGAGGGCGATGAACTAGAACATTCCTGAAACAAATGGTTGGTGTTGACATGGAATGCTAGAGCATGAACTGGAACATTTTTGAAACAAGATGGTCTACTCAAAAACAAGATGGCTGATATTGACATATAATAACAGAGCATGAACTGGAAAATTCTAGAAATAAGATGGTGGCATGACGTATCAAGGTAGAACGACAGGGCATTAACTGAAACATTCTGGAAACAAGGTTATGCTATTTTTATATTAAGTGACTCATTAAAATTTGGGTATGAAAACGTTTTGCAGGCAATTTTGAGGTACATTCGAGAAATTTTGAGTGAAATTTTGGAAATGTTGATTGTTTTCCCGGGAAAACGGGACTTTTGAGGTCAAGGTCAGAAGTCATCCAAGATGATGGCCTGTCCTCTGCCAGATGTCATGTCCATCCGATTATCCTACACCCCACACCCCTGTCCCAGATCCCGCCATTATCTATCTACTAAATGCTCCTCTGGATACTCTGATTTGTGTTTTTCACGTGTAAATATAAATCTAGACACAAATAAACTTAAATTGTCAGCTTTAAAGAAGTGTATATTTCCCACGAAACCAGACTTATGTGCATGCCTAAGACTAATAGTTGGCTGAGGGAGGCAGATTTTCTCCCCTACTGCAACGAAAACAGTGAAACGAAAGGGCTATTAGTGTAGTCTATTCGCGGTTTCTTCACACTTTTTGAAGCAAACTTTTTGAAAAACACTCCATGCATNAAGGGCTATTAGTGTAGTCTATTCGCGGTTTCTTCACACTTTTTGAAGCAAACTTTTTGAAAAACACTCCATGCATGATGTTTTTGGTTGTTTCCTAAATACGAAATGTGGCAAAAGCGTTTCATACATTTGTTAAAATAAAAGTACTTTATTTTTGCTTAAATTGAACTTTTGCTTATATTCCGCCTGTAATTTATGATATTTCATTTAAATTAATACGAATAAAACTCGAGAGAAAATATGTGTGTTGGTAATGCCAAGTAATAAATAGTTCTTATGCAGAATATTATTACACTGAGTGCGCACGAATGNAAGGGCTGTTAGTGTAGTCTATTCGCGGTTTCTTCACACTTTTTGAAGCAAACTTTTTGAAAAACACTCCATGCATTATGTTTTTGGTTGTTTCCTGAATACGAAATGTGGCAAAAGCGTTTCATACATCTGTTCAAATAAAAGTACTTTATTTTTGCTTAAATTGAACTTTTGCTTATATTCCGTCTGTAATTTATGATATTTCATTTAAATTAATACGAATAAAACTCGAGAGGAAATATGTGTGTTGGTAATGCCAAGTAATAAATAGTTCTTATGCAGAATATTATTACACTGAGTGCGCACGAATGNAAAATATGTGTGTTGGTAATGCCAAGTAATAAATAGTTCTTATGCAGAATATTATTACACTGAGTGCGCACGAATGTGGCGTATCGTCTCTGGGGTGTAATTTACTACACTTAGTTAAGCATTGTTTGCATGAAGCGGAGGAATATTCTGGAATTAGAATTTTAGCAGGGCTTCAGAAAAGTTGGAACTACCCGCGAATGGACTGTTTCTCAAGTTATTTTAGTAAAGTAAATTGATTCTCTTTAGGCTTATTTCAAAAATCGTTGGTATGGAAGCGAAATTCATACGTTAGAAGTGAAGTTTAATTAGTTTTATGAAATGAAGTTATTACTTACACGTAACGTGAAATGAAAATTGTTCGAATAAGAGTTTTTTAAATTGTGTTTGATTGTAATTGAAAAGTGACAATCGGCTTACCGGCGCCTGTTGACATTAAAATTGTGGTCCTCCGCACTTCAGATTCCATTTTCCCTCGCAATGTTACGCGTGACCGTTTGTTTGTTTTTCAATTTGCCACCCAGTCTCGGAACAGGGCTGCAGCGCGGTATTTAATTATCTGTAACAGGTTCCCGCGTGCCGAACCTGCAGTCAGTCACTTGTCACGCGGGTCAGAATAAACGTCCGCGAGACGACAGATGGACAGGTTGGATGGATCACAGCGACCGTCGCGCGTCAGTCACTAGTTGCCCCGGGAGCGGCGAGCACTGTCAACCGTTACTGCTCCCAACTATTGTTTATTTTTTTGGTTCACGTTTAAATTAACTCCACTGAGAGCATGCTCAAGGAAAAAAAAAATTGGGATTGCCTGTCGCAGGGGCGGATCCAGAAAGAAGGGTGGAGGAGGGTGTTTCCCCACAGAGGTATGACTTCCCCCACTAAAAAAAATATCCTATCGTTGTTTAGAAAATCACAGGAAATAATAACAGAATTGTTTATAATACAGATTAAAAAGATTAATTTGATATTGTTTTATAAAACTATGCAACACTTGAAAGTACCAGCGCCTTCATAATTGGAAAATTTCCCCCCTCACACTTTACCAACAAATAACGAAAGTCTTGACCCGCTCCTACCCGTTGTCACACAGTCACGGAATAGTTTACGTAGATAGAAGTGGAATGGTGTGGTACTGGTGGCCTCTTTAGATGTGGGCGTACCCTTTCGGCGATTGGCTGTGCGAGGCACTGATAGCGGGCCGACGCGCACCGCAAAAGATTTCTTTTTGTCTGGGCAAGTAAAGCTGAACTCGGAACCAACCAACCGTCAGTCACCCGTTCGTCTAGCGGGTCACGTGATCTTCAACCGATCGCAGCGAAATTTTTTTTCTATCCGCCAAACCGTCAAATATTTCTCAAACTTTCGACGAACGGATGAGCCATCGCCTTCTGACGACATTCTGTAGACGCGAATACGCTCTTTGAAATGAAATGCCAGGAAGTGGATATGTGTTTATTTATCTCTGGCGGCAAATTCAGGAATTGAAAATGTAGACAAAAATTTGGTAAAAATTCTTATCACGTAAAAACGTTATTTCCCAAAAATGTTTCTTTCTTGAAAATATTATTTCCAACCAAAATATACCTCCAACAAAAGAAAGACCACGATGGTAATTTGCCGCACAGAAATTTTGCCGTACAGAAAAAATGACGGACGATGGATTGTTGAGAATCGCTTTCAACCGACGGATGAAAAAACAGACCGATGACTGACTGACGGGTGCGACAGATGGTTGTGAGTCCAGCTTAAGTTTCACCAGGCGCTGACTGGCGTGCCGACATTTTGCTAGCCAGTGATGCCATTTTTACTGGGCCTTGTTCTCACAAAGAAATATCTCAGAGTGGGAGTTCTTACACTGAGAGAAAGGTTTTTTTTTTCCAGCCAACATAATACTTGTTTATTTATAGCAAAACAAATACATAATTTCTCATACAAAGTAAGTAGTTTAATAGGTAAACTTACTTATTATATTTATTTAACAAAATAAACACTGAGGAAGTAGAACACACCTCTCGAACGAGTGTAAGGTGATACAGTCAGGCAAGGTTATTAGCGCTGAACAGTATTTATGACTATATAATTTTTTCAGCGAGGCCAAAAACTGCATGTGTTTGTTTTGTTTACTTAGGGAAGAGAGAGAGAGTAATCGTCCTATAATAATAATGATAATGTGGAATATTAAAGCGAATATTGTAATGATGCAGTTATAATAATTATCGGAATACTTGGTTCATTTTCTTTCGTTTCGCGAGGCTTCGTAATATTTTATCGGAATTCAAAGTTATTGCCATGGTAGAATATTTATCAGTCATAGTTTGCTTTTTGGAAATCGTAGTTTTTACTAGCGTCAGCATTAGTAGATAGAAGCTTTCCAACTGCGGTCGACAGTTTTTAGGTTTGATAATCTTTTACTTACGACGCAGTTTGTATGGCGACGCAGTTCGGATGATGAGTGAAAATAGGGGGGGGGTAGACAACCAGCTCCCGAAGAGGACGCATCGGGAGTGGCAAGTATCCCCCAGACCAGGAAACTTTATACTACTGAATTATATTTCCGCCGGTGTGGGAGGTCGCTAGGTAAAGTACCTCTTGCGATGCGAGTTTTCAACAACGCGAATAACATAAACTAGTGCGCGCTGCTCCTTTTTCTTTCCTTGATTGTCTGGTGAAACTTGTTCGTGACTGCCTACCTGAAGAATATATGTGACTGTTTAATTTGAAAGATAGATAAAAGTAAAGAGTAACAAATCTAAAAACTTGAATTAATTTTATATTTGTTTGGCGCCTTTAAAGTTTCATGCTTCTACCGATTGAGCTAACTGAGCTGTAATTTCCAGTAGCCAATACTGACGGCCGGATCGTGTTACAAACGTGACTGCCCGGGCGTGGGGCAACATTACAATATGTGTGGATATAATGTTTTCACTTTTGGCGTGAAGAGTAATACCGCATCCATAAGCTATTTTTCCAAGCTTGAGAACATCCCACCCCACCCCATTTAAGCCTGAACATGAGGGCCTAACTGCTGAACTGAACTGTCTATTAAAGATAAGCGGTCTTTAAGAGTGAACGCCGACAGTAATTACGGGAGACGAGTGCCAAGTTCACTAATATTTTCTCCAAAGCCTCGCCAAGGAATAACCGGCTAAAACTGCATAAAGTAGATAGTTATGCTGTCCTGCCCACACTTCAGCTAAAGTACTCACTGCGTTTTTCCATATATTTTCTTCAAACACTTAAATTTTTCAGCTGCAATAGAGTTTTATTGTAACTCCAGACTGCAACAATGCAAACAGACGGTTCACCGCCCTTTTTACACAAAGCACCTTGCTCTTATTTAATGATGAAATAGACACTTTAATCAAAGAATTACTAACCGTGGTCCCTGTTAAATTGATAATCCAGGTTTGTTGTAGTTCTTCTGAAGTAATCCATTTTCAGTTAAGTCCTGATTGAAACTGTACTCCTCTTACTGCTGGTTGTTCTTGTGTCTAATATAATAATGATTTATGTGTTTGTTGTATGAAACATTATGATGTATATTGCAAGTTTTATTGCATTTGAGATGTTTTGACGTTCCCCACGTCCATGTATTTTGGCCGTCAGAACACACGCGCTAGCGAAGCTTGCAGGCGGTCAACACCAATAAATATTAAGGGTGGCGGACGTGTCCAAAAAGGATCCCGCGTCTTACAGCTGCAAAGGCGGGCCACCCAAGCTTTCTACACGTGCCCCTGTCCTGCACGTGCAGACGGCATCCGGAGGCAACGGAAGGCACCGAGAGCGCGGACACAGCTGCACTGTGCAGCTGCCCAAGAGACGCCGAGGTCCCACTGCCCCGGGCTTCGCCGCAATTAACCAAGAAAGCTTTTAGCGGGCTTACGAGAAGAATAGCAGCATATCCGGGGACAAGGGAAGGACCACTGTGGGCGCTTATCCAAACACCACCCGCCAAGTAAGCACGTGCACTTGCTCTGTTACTTTGCCGGTATGGTCTTGGCTTCCTGGTGCGACCCGAGCCCGAACCCCAGACACGTGTTTTGTTACTCAGGGAGGCACAACCAGCTCCCCGGAACACGTGCAGACAAGGCAGTTTGAATATGGCAATGGCGGGCTACAAAACGAGGGGAGTCCGAGGAAACAAGGTCAGTCAGTCCGGAGGGCGGAACGAGAGCAGTCAGTCGGATCAGTCAGTCGGGAGGGAGTCTACAGATCAGTCAAGCGCGAACAGAGAAACGGGACAGTTGGTCGGAGGTCCGTCCGCGAGACGTCCGGTGTTCGGAGCCGGACGACGGGAGTTTGCCACGAGCAGTCAGTGGGAAACATAAACCAATCCAGCAGTGAATCAATCAGCCGCAGTAACGAGCAGAAAGTGACACGGGAGTACGGTACTGCCACCCCGGGATGCGCAGATAGGCGGTCACTACATTAAGGGGTCCGCCAGATCCGGACGCGAGTCAACCAGCCAGTTTACCGCAGAAGCCAGTCAGTTCCAGTCAGTTGCAACGCACCGAAGAAGGGAGGATCGAGTGGTGAGCTTCGCCGTGAAGGCCACGTCGAGCTAGTGGGAATGTCCAGCCGGGACGTGGTAGGGCAGGGAACAGGCCGTTACTGCCCTACATCGAGAACGGGAGCGAGGGACGAGCCCGACCGAAGGGCGTCCGCTCAAGGAGAAGCCAGCCGCGTGCAACAGACCAATGACAGAGGCCGACAAACGGGATGTAAGGCGGGAAGCATCCGAGAAAACCCATGCACAACGCCGACGGGAACCGAGGAGGGCGGAACGAGTCCGCGAGGAGACGACCACGGCAGCCGGCCGTCATCAGACGCAGAGTCCTGCCAGTTCCCGCTCACCAGACCTCAACTGCAGGACCAACTACCCGCCCAGCAAACCAGATAAGTACAGTCATCCAGCGTGTGTGAAGAGTACTACCCCCCCACATCCCCCTTTGTATAAATGGGAAGGAGTTGTCTCTAGAGCTGGTGTGTGAATTATAACTTGTTCAAGGAATAATAAAACTAGAGATTTTTCTTGAACTACTCAATCGCCCTGTGTCGTTTCCTTAGTAAATTGGACCTTTAGACAACAGTGTCGAAACATCCCTACGCCCGATCACGGCGAACTAGTAATAAGAGCTGGCGCCTCAATCGCCACAGAACAGTGTCAACACCTTCCTCCAAAACCACAGCTCTGGGAGTTGTCAATTTGTATATATATTTTCGTCGTTGTTATTGTAGTAACGTCATGAGTTTGGACGTTGTCCCGAGTAAAGTTACTCGAGTTGTTTGTCTTCTTATACGATACCTATTGTGGTCCAATCTGCAAGTTATAAAGGCAGCAATTCAGTTGTGAATGTCAATAGAATTTGGCAGCACGGTGTGTTATTTTGGTTCAGGCTGTGGGTGTGATTAATTGCAAGTACAAAGACGCCACCATAAGTCACCGGTGCCTTATTACCAGATGAGCTGATCCCGGGAGTGGAGTTATCTTGAAGAAATAGACGCACATGTTCTATCACTCGTTAGCACACGCAGTTTTTGATGGCAATTAGATATGTCCGGCGTGCCAATGCGACGCAATTTAGTTTAACCCTGCCAGCGTCATGTGTTTCAGGACTTTATATATGTACCAGCATTCTAGTAATCTACAGGTTCTTCGGCTTGAAGACTTTTCCCTGACCTAACACAACCACCGCGAGCAGCTAAGAGAGAAGAGCTGCAGCCGCCTCACTGACTCGCAGGAAATTTAACTATTTTCGCACCAGCATCATGCGATCCTATTTGGCGGTTTGGAATGTTCGACCCGATCGCGACCCGGTGATTCCCGACAGCCAACCATCTCTTAGCATCGACACCTGCCGACGCAAGGGGAGCGCTGTGTGTAACGTAATCATCGACAGCAAGATAAAAAAAAAGTAGCTGCATTTTTTTTTTGTAAAATAAAACTGATACTTAATCCTAAGTTTTTGTCTGAAGTTAGGGTTGCCACCCGTACTTTATAATAAAGTATTGTACTCTATTTCGGTTAAATGTACTTTATACTTTATGAGGACAATAAAGTAAGTGAAAATACTTTATTTTACCTATTTCGAGGTTGAAGGTTTTATTTAATTGTTTACGAAAAAAACAAAAAGGTAAAGCGAATATTGCGTGGAACGGAACGCATCGCGTCGATAAAATTAAATGCAAAGCAGCACTGTCGCTTTTGAACGTAACCTAAAATGTCAATGTCAAATAACATTATCATGTCAACTTGTCCACTTGTGTGTGTAACTTGTGTTGCGGTTGGTTTTGGAAAATTTCGAAGTTCAAATTATTGTTTTCCGTTTTTGCTTGGTGTGTAGTGTTGTACGTATACATTGTGTGTGATAATTCTTCAGTTATGGATGCAGATAACTGTATATCTCTAAGTACACCTAAAAAACGATTACTGGAATCGGATCATACAAAGCAAACAAAACGAAGGCAAAAGTACAAAAGCCTGTGGGAAAAAGAACATGGTGCTTGGTTATCCAATGACCCTCAAAACATAGATTGTAAAGACGCAGTGAAAACGTTCTTTGACAATAAATATATGTTAGATGTTGAGAACTCCCAGAGCTGTGGTTTTGGAGGAAGGTGATTGACCCTGTTGTCCAAAGGACCAATTTACTACTGAAGTAAACACAGGGCGATTGGAGTTCAAAAAGACAATCTAGTTTTATTATTCCTTGAACAAGTTATAATTCACTCACGAGCTCTAGAGACAACTCCTTCCCGTTTATCAGGACTCTGCGTCTGGTGGGCATCTCGGCGACTGCCCTCGAAGTTCCTCCTTCTCGGGTCCACACTGCGTCTGATGATGGCTGGCTGCCGTGGTCGTNCTTTGCAGCTGTGAGGCGCGGGATCCTTTATTTGGACACGTCCGCCACCCTTAATATTTATTGGTGTTGACCGCCGACAGGCTTCGCTAGCGCGTGTGTTCTGACGGCCAAAAATGCATGGACGCGGGGAGCGTCAATCCCCACCGCTCTCANGCTAGCGCGTGTGTTCTGACGGCCAAAAATGCATGGACGCGGGGAGCGTCAATCCCCACCGCTCTCAGGCGTCAGCTCACATGCGAATCGTCTTCTGATTGTCATCTGGGCTGCTCGAAGTTCTGTGCGCTCGCTTGGCGCTGCTCCCGCGCTGTCGAAGTGGGGGAAGACCGCGGGGTTGGTCTTCTTACCTGCTCCGGATTCTCAGGCGGTTGAGAGGGGGGGGGGGTTGTCTCACACTTACCCTGGTTACCTAGCTTATTTACAATCTCCCTACACATTAACATTGCACGATACCATTTACAAGACCTTATACTTAATTACACTGGTTCATTACACTTTCTGTCTGCCGTACTGCCCGGCCTGTCCAGGTCGGGGTAAATTTTTACTGAACAGTTTCAGACAGGTTATGCGAGTAAGCTTCTCTTGCTCTTTTAGAAACAACAAACAAAACCTCTTATCTTCTAAATCCCCCTGCCGCTCCATCCGAGCGGTCTGACGGTGGGTACAGATAAATAACACTGATTATAGTGGCAAAACAAGCATCCTTTATGTATGTGCGCTAATAGGCCTCCCAACCTAAAACAAAACAACCTTCTCTCCTCCGCCCGTGTGACTCGTGACTCGTACCCGAAAGAAATAACTTAAAATGGTTGAGGCTCTAAATCTCGAATCCCGCCTTCCACACTAACCCGTGTTAGCATAACCCCCAACTCGGACGAGTTAAAATCCCGCGACTCTAACCGTATTTTAATCACCGCGGCACGGCCATTTTTCCCCGCNCCCAACTCGGACGAGTTAAAATCCCGCGACTCTAACCGTATTTTAATCACCGCGGCACGGCCATTTTTCCCCGCATGAAACTACTACATACCTTCAGAATATCTTATTGAAACTCTAAGCTAAAGATTCCAAAAAGAACGCACAAATTCTTTTACTCGTAGCCAAAAAATATATTTTAAAAAACTTTATTTCAGTAAATTTTGTGAGTTAATCTTATCAAATAAACTTATAACGGCGGTATACATACTGATTNCTTTTACTCGTAGCCAAAAAAATATTTTAAAAAACTTTATTTCAGTAAAAAAAATTTAAAAACAACAAAAAAATTTTAAAAAAAACTTTATTTGAGTAAATTTTTNCAGAATATCTTATTGAAACTCTAAGCTAAAGATTCCAAAAAGAACGCACAAATTCTTTTACTCGTAGCCAAAAAAATATTTTAAAAAACTTTATTTCAGTAAAAAAAATTTAAAAACAACAAAAAAATTTAAAAAATACTTTATTTGAGTAAATTTTGTGAGTTAATCTTATCAAATAAACTTATAACGGCGGTATACATACTGATTACGCATAACAGAAAGATCAATCGGGGGCTATCGATTGATAGGTAAACTCCTCTGGACATACTAAAACACCGCCAAATTCTTTAGGTTTCAAGAACATAACTAGATTACTCTGGTCTTAACATCATCGGTCAACCGATAAATCGGACGCTAAAAAAAACAATTCAAGTTATTTCGGGCCTCTTTAATATCGTAGGTTCCAGATACCAATGCCTGCTCGTTTTTCAAGCGAGATTTCTACCTGCGGACTTTGTTATTGTGGTAACGCGTAACAAATATATAAACAACGACTAATGTAAAAAAATCCATGGTTCGTGCCCTCCGCTTCGTTACGTGAAATATTCGATACAAGCGGCCCGCGCATCCACCAAACGTATTATCCAATTACCGTCAATGTTATGAGCCAACACCATTAAGAAATATTAGCTAACTCCATTAAGTTTCCTTACCCTATATTTAACAAACAGCCCTTGTCAGCAAATACTTTACATATTAATCATCTCAGGTAATTTGCATATAAAAATTACTACATAGCCACTTAACCAAACTTTGGCAATAAAACAATTTTTAAGGTTATTGCCCGCGAAACCTGTAACCTTTTTCTCTAAACATTCTTGTGTTTCTTTAATATTCCCCACGTTTATAGCCCAGTCATATAACTTCTGACTCTGGTGGTGAAGTAAACACACCAACACACAATGCTCTACCGTGGTAAACACCAAGTATACAACATCCCAACATCGGCGAACATATTTTCATTGGGGACACAAGCGTAAACATCAATCAGTAAACTGTACTCGTACACAATGCGTTACCTCGGTAGCAAGTAGCATCCCTGTGGATACACAGGGGCACTGATGAAGTGAAAAACATAGGTAAACAAAGCTATGACAAATTGAGCTGTTGTACAACGAGACAGATGTTATACATATCTTTTGTCGCGGACTCTCGTGGCTTTTCATTGTGCATGGTTAAATACGGAATTATACTTTCACTTTGACGTGTTACGTTGGCTGAAGGCCCCCCCCCCACATTTCGCACTTGCGGTTTTTGGCATTGATGAAACTAATCTGTCACTTTTGTTTGCACTGGGTAACAACCTATTTTTCTTCCGCGCTGTCTCGTCGTTGTTACTTTCTGAAGGGGGGGTGTAGGGGTGTTTGCACTTTACCTGGGTTTGACTGGAAGACGTCCCGGCGATTGTTGACTTCCGGCAGGCCGGCCGAGGGCGACCCCTCGTCCCGTCCACTGCTGTGGACTTGGACCACCCGTAGTGGGGGGAGGGGGGAAGGTCCCCCCTTCCATCTCTCGTTCAGTTGACGGCCGCGTGCCGCCTTCTGGTCTCGCCTGCTGGACGGGGCGGCAAGGTACCGACCCCCCTCTCGTGGGAGTGGACTGGGTCGACGCTCTGCCGATGCAGTCCGCTTCCTTCCTTCATTTTCTCCGCGGCCGCTTCTCTTCGTTGTGTTGCCTCCCCCGTCTGTCCCAGCGGGTGCTGGACGGTCGTTCTCGCCTTTCTCTTCCCGCGCGCGCTGGTTTCACTCGTCCATCCTCTTCCTCTCGCTTCGTCTCTTACACATCGGTTTTCCCGTGCTCGTAAAGCTCTCCTGCTGGCGCCTGTCTTTAAACTCCGGGCGCCCACGTTCGTGTATTCACTCGTACGCGGTGTAGTTAATTTATCTCCTGGCACCGACTGCGTGATAACACTGGCCTTATTCTGCCGCTTGCTTTTTACCCTTATCTCGCAGTCTCTGTACCACACTTTGAATTTATTCTTCTGCCCTTGCTCTGCCGCTTATTCCGAGCGGACTTATGGCGGGCGTATACTTGTATACTGGTATACTTATTTGGAAAATGTCCCCATTCCCCATCCAGGGAATTAGTACGTACTTTTCCTTACTTTATTTGTCGGCACGGTAATTACCTGTCTGCCTGATCCCACATCCTTTTCACCATCCAGTGAAAATTGACCTCCTATCTTCGCTCCTACGTCTCTCGCCCGCTCCTGGCTACGTCCTCTCGTCATGCTTGCTTATTTATACTGTCGATACGCTGGGCGGCACAAGGGATAAAAAAATGTTTTATTAACTTTATTTTACGACGCCCTCGAAGTCGTAAATGTGTTAGCTAGCTCGGTCGGGGCAGAGGGCCCCCTTCTCCCAGGTAATAGCTCGTTCTTGCTGCCATCTTACAGATGTCAGCTCGCCTCCACGTTGCGGCACCAAATTTGAGAACTCCCAGAGCTGTGGTTTTGGAGGAAGGTGATTGACCCTGTTGTCCAAAGGACCAATTTACTACTGAAGTAAACACAGGGCGATTGGAGTTCAAAAAGACAATCTAGTTTTATTATTCCTTGAACAAGTTATAATTCACTCACAAGCTCTAGAGACAACTCCTTCCCGTTTATACAAAGAGGGGTGTAGGGGGGTATTACTCTTCACACACGCTGGATGACTGTACTTATTTGGTTTTCTGGGCGGGTAGTTGGTCCTGCAGTTGAGGTCTGGTGAGCTGGAACTGGCAGGACTCTGCGTCTGATGGGCATCTCGGCGACTGCCCTCGAAGTTCCTCCTTCTCGGGTCCACACTGCATCTGATGACGGCTGGCTGCCGTGGTCGTCTCCTCGCGGACTCGTTCCGCCCTCTTCGGTTCCCGTCGGCGTTGTGCATGGGTTTTCTCGGATGCTTCCC